>VDFB02046744.1:0-25428 GCA_007258455.2 Sequoia sempervirens | reverse complement strand
GCATTTGAACAAAGATGTTTCCTACTACAACTTCTTGTACCTATGTAAAAATTTCCTTTGCAATATCAAATTGACCCCTTTCAACTAGCACAATGGTTGCCCCATTTGCAACATAAACATTTCCTGGTCTCTGTGCCAACACTTTACAATGCAATTCTCTATCCTTCTCAAGATGTTGTGCCTCCACCTTTGGATCCATCCTCTCATTGTGAAAAGCTACAAAATAATTCCAATTTCCAAGTGAAATGTCAACATAAGAACTCTTTGCATTTGATTCACTTTGTGCAGCTTTAATTGTTTATTTTGCTTTAAGCCAGTCATTTGTTTTTAGTTCCATTTTTCCAAGCATATATAAAGCATTTTTATGAGTTTTTTTCCACCTTAAGTGCATCCCCAATCAATTCTAGGCTTATTTGGATCTCATTTCATGCCTAAGCCATGGCTGCAAGACATAGATATGCATGCACATAATCAGGAAAATTGAATAGTAGAATAATTAATCCACCTATTTGGGACTATAAAATAAAAATAGATGAATTAATCTATTTTCAATTATAGGTTCTTTTAATCTAGAATCTAGTAGAAAGATAAAGCATAATACATTGAAGGACACAAAAAATGTTCTAAAATAAAGACTAAAATAGGTTGCCCATAAAAAACAAGAAAGAGAAAAAATGAAAAGATAACATACAAATGATTCATTTGAGGTTTTTTATAAGATCTCATTTAACTATGTCAAATGGATTTGGAAGGTACAAAGCATATTTTATTGACTAAAATTTTGAGGTAGCTTATCCATCATCATTGTATGCATCATCTTCTCTTGGAATCTGTTTCTATAATGGTTAGGTTTGGTTAAAGCTCAGGAAGCCTAGACACCATCATCATATGGATCATCTTCTCTCATAATATGTTTCTACAAGGTTCATCATCTTTAGAATTAGAGTATGCATGTCTCCTTTGTGGTTTTTTTGAAACTGGAGAATTTGTCTCACCATCATCAGAGTCTTCTAGACCTACAATTGCAAGAAGATCTTGGGAATTTTTTTATCATCTTGTGCCTTATCACTCATATAATTTTCCTCATATTCCATGGCAACATCAGGTTCCTCCATATAATAATCATAATCCTTGTGGTCCTTATCCTTGTTCTTGGTCTTCTTTTCCTTCTTTTGTTTCTTCTCATACTTACCAGCCTCATCATCGTCATTATCCTTATCCTTACGCTTACTCTTCCATAATTCCTTCACACATTCAAATGGCTCCTCTTGTTGCATCACCTACCAAATTTTTTCCTATTGCTTTTTCCTTTCCATCTAAATCCTCCGTTCTTCATCAACTTTTTGTTTTGCTTCATTAGCCAAGACAAGTTGGCATGCTACTTTAATTGTTTCTTTTGATTTAAGTAGTCATTTTTTTTCAGTTCCATGTTTTTGAGCATGCATAAAGCATTTGATAATTTTTTATCCACCTTAAGTGCATCCCCAATCAATTCTAGGCTTATTTGGATCTCATTCCAAGCCTGAGCCATGGTTGCAAGAGATAGATATGCATCCACATAATCAAGAAGCTTGAACAATATTAGCCTCTATAAAAGATTTTATTTTTCAGTCTCATGTAGTTGTTCAAATAACGTAGCAAGATTAAATAGTATTGTGACTTTATCCCATGGTAACTCAAGTGAAACACCACCTTCTTCTAGTTAATGGAAGAATTTCATATCCTTAAAGTGCACAAAAAAACCTGCAAAATTGGCATTGGGGCTTTTATTTATGAATTCAACCCAAATTCCATTTCCTAATGCCTCCATAAAAGTTTGTTGAGCCAACTCTAGTTCATCACTCTCAAAATGAAGAACCCCAATATTTTTTAACAATTTAATGGGTACTTCTTCTCTGCTTTTCTTTAGAAGAGACTTTGTTGTCTTAAGAGAATCTAAGGTTGCACTGGGGTCTATCGATATTAATAACTCATCCATCTTGATAAATGCATGGGCATCACGTGGATCTATGCGACTTTCCTTTCTTAAAATTTCCAAGGCCTTCTTTACCTGCCCTTGTTGAGCATATATATGGCCTACAACTTTTAAGCTCTCACAGTTCTCAGGATGGACCCCTAGAACCTTTTCGAAATTTGAGAGAGAACTCTTAAGATCTCCCAACTTTAATTGAACTTGTCCATAAATTCTCGTGGCCTCTGGCTTTCCTTGACTGATGTCATGTAGTAGCGTCCAGTGGTGTCATAATCACCTTTACTATGATAAGATCATGCAAGATTATAATATGAATGAGATTTTATGAGAGGGTGGTTGAGCTGTCTCAGTCAACTATTCCATAAGAAAATGTTGCCCTGTGAAGAAAAAATGGTTTGCTAAATGATTGATTGCCATTGCACAATATGGGTATAATTCAAAGGCTTTATGCATATTTTCCATTTCTTCATGAACACTACCTTTTTCACTAACTATGAGAATCCTACAATTAAAAAATGCACAAAACCAACCACAAAGATTTTTCCCATTTCAAACAGCAAAATTGCCAAAATAATGCGTTTAAAACCTACAAATAAAATCATGCTAATTTTTGCGCCAAAAAAAAACCATAAGACCATATCTTGTTTCTTACTATTATGGTTTGATAGATTTTTTCCAAGCATCCAAAGCTTATTTGAAATCACCTATTTTAGGCTTTTAGCCATAGCAACAAGGCAGTTAACTGTTTAAAAAAAGGCTTTGGTAGACATGTATGAAAAATGTGGTAGCATAGACAAGGCAATGAACTTTGGAAAAAATGCCTCAAAGAAATGTGGTCTCATGGTGATGGAATACCATGACGAATGCTATGAAAAGTGAATAGTTATGGATTTTCATGGCATTCTGTCACCATGAGACCACATTTCTTTGAGGCATTTTCTCAACCAGTTCACTACCTTGTCTATGCTATTGCTTACTATTATGATTTGATATATTTTTTCCAAGAATTTGTAGCTTGTTTGAAAGCACTTGTTTTAGGATTTTAGCCATAGCAACAAGGAAGTGAATTGTTTGATAAAATGCTTTGGTAGACAATATGTATGAAAAATGTGGTAGCATATATAAGACAATAAACTGTTTGAAAAAATGCCTCAAAGAAATGTGGTCTCATGGAATGCCATGACACGCAAATACAATTGGCAGTTTCTCCTAGTTATTAGTTATGCAATGTGAAGTAGCTACATAATCCCTTAGGTTGAATTTGTAAAAACTAGATTGTAATTAAAATTTTGTCATCTATCAACATCTAGTTATTAGTTATGCAATGTGAAGTAATGATTTGAGTTTGAAAGATGTGAAATGCAATGTAATCAACAATGCAGATGATTATGATGATGTTTTGTCACCTTAAGAGGTTAGCTTGTCACCTAAACTTTGGTTATATGTAATGGTGTAATTTATTATTGAATGTAATTCAATCTTCTTATCTTTCTTACTTTTGTTGAAATTATTTTTTCTTAATTAGAATATAATTCCTTGTATGTCCTATATGTTTTCTAGATGCTAGAATTTTCTTGTATGGCCTAGATGATAGCTTTAGTTTGTAATATAGCTTTTATCCTCCACATACATTGGATATGCTTGTGTGAAGGAAACAATAATGAACATCTATGATTTAATAATTCATATAGATATCTTAACATTAGGTGAACTTAGCCTCCTCATTACAAACAAAGAAATGATCTCTTAGGTCTGATAGACACTGAAAACTAAAACCAAGAGATTGCAAAATTAGAAAATTGTTTAATATTTTCAATAAAATGATATCTAAAATATTGCATTCATAATATACCCCTATATTCCCACCTAAAATACATAAAAAATCCAATACCGTAATTCGAGACCGCAACTTATTATATCATACACAATATTATGAACAAATAATTGATACCAATTCATAATATACCCCTATATTCCCACATAAAATACAAAAGAAATCCAATCATACACAATATTATCAACAAATAATTGAGACCATAATTCGAGCACCAAATTAAATCTTCTTCTCCATTGATTGCTTCAAATAGATATTACAATATAACAAAGTCTCCTAATATATGTTTCTATAAATGCCTATGATGATGATATCAAAATTCAGTCTTGGTTTCTCTTTTGTAAGAGAAGCAACAAGCTTTAGATTGTTACAAAATATGGCATCTTTTCAAAATTCATGCCTCTTTGTATAAACTAAACATTAGTTTTTCTTAAAACATAAAACAGAGAAAGTAGATAACTAATGAAGTCCACAAAACTTGTGACACCATAGTCTGTTAATCTCTGTAAGGCATCTATGATCACTAAAGATCTGTTTAAGCTCCTTTCTGCATATTAGTGTACCTAAATGTATGGTTCTTCCACTGTGACAACCCCAAGGCCTATTGTTCGAGAGGACCCAAATACTTCTTCTCACACTCGTACATTGTATAATCATGTGGCCATTTTTATTCTTGAATTTTTAATATATTTGCAAGGTGAATATTCCATCAACTATCTAGTAATGCCCTTCCATCCATGATAAACTTAGAATATCCAATATCCAAGGCTATTACTCCATCCATGATTAAGTCAAACATGTCAAGACTCAACTCACCGTCATTTTATATGTGAGTAATGCAATGTGGAACAATCTGGCCAAATTCACTCTTCCATTCATTTAGGTCCTTCAATTGGTCATCATCTTTCAATATTTTTGGTACAAACCACTGCTTTAGAATATGAAATGAATCTATTCTTGTTTTGATCTTTTGGTCCTCTCCTTGCATATATTGGAATTCATTTATAACTATTTTGGCCATCTGCTCTATAGGTTTTAATGCTACAGGAGCCTCAATACTCCTTTGTAAGATTCTACACAAGGTTACCAATGTGTGGTGTATGGGCTGCCAGTTCTTAAAAAGGGGATCTAGTATAGGTACATGTGTTTTCATTTGATCAATTTCCTGTGTCAGTGAGCTGTAGAAATCATACACACTTTCCAACTTATCCACAATTAGCTTTATCCTATGCTTGAGGACCTTCTCCAAAATATTACAGATTTTATTTTTCACTTCTTCCTTACCCTCATTGTTGGCTTTCTTTAACTCTTCAATATCCTATCTAAGAATGCTCACTTTTTCACTAGAGCACTTTCTATATCAACTAGTGGAGTAGGAGGAGGTTGGTATAACATTATTTCCTTGTTCTATGAGGGTCTTGATCCTTTTGATTTTTCCTTCAACTTCACATTTTCCATGAACAATTTATTGACTTCATCATTTAAAAACTTTTGTTCTTTTTTGTACTCTCCCAATCTAGCTTCCATCTCCTTAACTGTAGCTCAGGTGAACATAGCTAAATACATTGTCATGGTTGCAACTTCTAGAGGAGATGTAACCTTTAGTGTTTTCACCATAGCTGTCCCTTTCATTTCCTACACTACATCTAGTAACCTTGGTTTTTGTGTACTCTTTTATTTGGCCTAGAATGCCAAGGTTTCAATCTTAGGGTTATACCCTGTGCCACTTACCCTTTCATCTAAGTCAAACTTAGCAATCAACATTGGGTCTTCCTGTGTTCTCACTTGATCAAGTAAATTTTTTTACTTTAATTACATACTAGGGACAATAAGTGTATTACTTTTCAAAATCATCTCTTTAGCCTCTTGTGGGCTGACATCAATATTATCAATCCTTAATTCATTAAAATTTTGGGCTACTATCTGTTCATGTTGGGATTCCTCAGCTCCCATCTTATTTATTTCAACCCTCACTTCAAACTCTCATTTTCATCTTAATCCAAAAGTCTTTAACTTTAGGGGTTTTGATAAATTCATCATTTTCCAAGAACCTAAGAGCTGCAATTACCCTCTCATCCTCATGCATTTCTCTTTCTCCTTGTACCTAAATATCAGCTCTAGCTTGAGGCCTATGGTATTTAGTTCCAGGCATAGGTTGGTCCACTTCAACATCATCTTTGAAATGTCTTAACACATTAACTGCTTCTTTTGTATCTCCAACCTCACTTATTTTATAGGAAATAAGTGGGTTTTATTTTATAGGAAATAAGTGGGTCTATCTCTTGTGTCTTTTTTTTTAGAAGGTGGTTGTTCAAGAGGTGATCTTGGAAAAGCATGACATGTTGAAACAATATCTGAAGTTGGTTATGTAATTACAATACCACTCGGCCTTTTGGGAGACAAATTGGTAGGTCTCCCCATCTGATCCACTGCAGACTTACATAATTCATGAAACTTATCAATCATCATATCAATCCTCTTGAGAGGATTTGCTTCCTCTACGAAATACCCCAAAAAATCACGGTACTCATCTTTCTTTCTTCCTCAAGCCTTTCATAATTTCCCATTTTCTCCTCCTCTCATATACCTCTTAAGGAGTGAAACAATTTATGATTACATCTTCTTCATAATCAATCTAGTGAATAACCATAGCCTTGGTAATATGGTGTGTCTTACAAAATTCATGTGACCCTCAAGGTCAAAAGCTCTTTCCTTTCCAGACTCTAAAGAGTACCTTGTTTTTAGATAATTATGCAACTCTTCAAGTGTATCAGATCCCATTGATAGTTCCCCACATGTTGTCAAATTGGGTAAAATGTACCCTTTTTTTATGCATGACATCCTTTTCCATCCATAGAATTTTCCACATGAACTCTAAAAAGGCTAATCGAAGGGGGATAAAATTTGGTAGTATATGTGGGGCCTATGGGCATCCATAAATCCTGATTATTGTGATATCTGGTAGGAAAAACCAATCATCGAAGTTATGAGTATGGCCTTGCTCAGGTTTCAAAGCCAAAGGTCTTAACAATTGTAGCACAAGTGTGTGTAATCTTGGTGGTGAGTGGCCAAGAACTCTCATAATTCTATACACAGTCATCATGGAATATCACATAATTTGAATTCTTACATCTGATGTCCCATTTATAACACCATCACTGCATTAGCAGCAAATTCCCTTGCTGGTCAATCTTACCCAAACACATCCTTTTGCTCCATTGAAATTTATTCTGGTATAATATCAGGTGGCACATCAAAGAATATTGCCTGAATGTTATGGGGGCTCTATTTTCCCTAACTTGCAGAAAACCTTCATGCAATGATTTCTCAAGATATGAGGCAAAATCATATTCAATGTTTGTCTCAGGGTTTTGGATCCTCATAGCCATCATCATTAAACTAATTGGCATCTTCTCTTGTGCATCTATCCCAAGTACTTGATAGAGAGAAAAGTAGTTTTTCTTTAAATAGAATTGGAAATATGTGATAGAATGGTTCAACAGCATAAGGGAATATAGGAAACACCCTATTGTTCACACCCCTTTTCATGTAAATGGGGAGTTCATCACTTCTATAGGTTCTCCTCAATCTAGTATATTCTTCTTCACTTCTTTACAAATCAATTTTAGTCAGGGCTTGTTTGTTTAGGTGAAAACATTCAATGATGGCCACTTTAGTCAACACAACTAATAGTGAACCATTTGGAAATCTCACAGACCTAGTAGTAGGATGATAACTCTAAGCCAATACTTTGATGAAATCTATATCTATAAAACCATTTGGAACTATTAACTTGGACAAATCTAATGCCCATGGATTTGACATTGGAATATTATCTTCCCTTTTTTCATAAAAGTACCAAAACAGTTCCCACCCAGAGATAGGGATAATGGAATCTCTACAACCGTGAGCCACATCTTTAAAAAATTTCTTAAATCCTCTATCATTTGATTCAGGGAGTATATCCAGGATAGACTATTGTAAGGACCTCTTTTTAAACTTAGATTCTTCCTTTTTAGTTTTAGGTTCTTTCTTCTTGGGCAACATGATGTTTAACTATCTTACTTCTCCTATACTTTTGAAATGAAAAATTCCAAACAATCTTGTACTCATAAAACTTATTTCATGAGTTTTGTGCACTTACCCAGGTTACAATGGTTGTAGAGCTTAACCTCCTTGAACTCCCAACTCTGCATACGATAATTTTTGCAAATGAGTGCAAAGAGAATGTTGAATTCTTAGTTTAATGGCTTCTGAGCTCAATCATGTCAACATTAGTATCAACCTTACAAAAATATTTTGTTTGTAGTTTGAGTTTGAACATGCACCATTGATTTTATAAGATCGGAGGGTTGATGTGAATCATGCATTTAATACTGCTATATCACCACCACTTTCTATAATTGTCATGGGATAGAGGGGTATACACCACTATACCACATGCTTCTTTGCATTTCACCATGGGGTAGCGAGATCTTTACATCTATACCACAAGCTTGACTTGTTTAACCCATGGTACTATGATTTACATTAACGGTCACATATGGCTTACCACCATACCACATGCTTCGTCACATCCTTCCACGATATAGTGGTTCATACTGCCCTACTGCATTCCTTTATGATCTTCCTCACGGGATGGTGGGTTATTCCCTGCTATACCACACCCTTCATTTTTCCTTCTCGTGGTATGGCGGTTTATGATATATTTAAATTCTCTCATACCACCCAACAACATCCTCATCATAATACTTCCACAATATGGCGGTAAATATCTTCATGTTTTATGTTACACATCGCTAGCCTACTAAGGGTTCAAATTACTGTTGAGGGATCGTGGTAAGGGATTGTTAAGGGATTTGGAATGTTTTCAGCTAGACATGTTTTTGCTTAAGTATATATGATGAATTTTTGGCTTTGTATAGGTCTTTCAATGTCAACCAGACCTACAAAATTTATATACATTTGTTTACAATGGGGAAGCTTGATCAAAAATAAAAAGGAATATAAGGTTCAAGACTGAGGTCATGAAGCTCAAGGTTAATTGTGATGATGGAACTATGCAAAATTTTAAGGTTCTAACACACCTCATGATGAACTAGACTATGTTTTTCCTTCATCTTGCTTGTGTTATATTTTTATGAGTTCCTTTCTTATGAATATATCCCTAAGGAAAAATTTTTTGATACCTGTAATTGTAAACATCTTCTTGGTTTTTGACTACAAATTCTTTTTAAAAATTCCTTTTAATCTATAAATTGAATTCTATTTTAAGTTTCCATTTGTAGTTATCAGCGGAGTGGAAAGTTAACAATTATCAACTTATGAACTCAATAAATTTTTACTAATTCAAGTTGTTGATGTATACATTATTGTTTATTTGGACTTCAGGGAATGAAGAGAAAGACTATAAGGCACAAATTAGATGATAGTGATCATAATGTTGAAATTCTAGTGATAGAATATGAACGCATGCGTAGTGAAAATGTGGCCAAGAATAATGAATGTTTATTGCGTCTTGGTTTGACAAGTGGGCAAGTTGTAAATCCACTAAGTAGTGTATTATTTGTTTAATAGTGTTTAATAAAATTTTATAGGAAAAAGCTTTATGTATATAAGACATAATATGATTTTTTTTTTCATTTTATAGGAAACAAAAAGAGTGCAAAGAAATTTTGGAGAAAAACAAAAGGAAAGAAAAGATATAGTGTTGTCATCTCATAGAATCCGACACTTTTGTGATTCAAAAAATGCAGTTGGTGAAAACAATAGTTGTAATGATGTGCAACCTGATATACCACATGGTGATGTGCAACCTGATATAGCACATGATGATGTGCAACATTGTGATGATCTCTTAGCATAAAGGTTAAGAGAGATTATTGAACAACATCAGAGCAAAGGAACAACAGGCTTGCATAAGATTTATTCATCATTAAAGGATGTGTTTGAAGTGGAATTTGTGGAGACCGGTACTAATCTACCTGATCATGCCACACCTAATGTGGCCAAGGAGCATGAAGCTCTGGTTAATGGAATTCATGAAAAGAGACCGCTAGTTGCATCTGTTGGGCCTCAGAGTGCACCTATCACATCTAGAAATTTTGATGGAACTAGTGGATTGGCCAAAAATACTGGTAGTGGTAATTTAATAGACGTGGATGCTTTTGTCAAAAGACAAACATTGAATCAAGATTTGTATAGATCTACAAAGAGGAATGCAAGAGAAATAAAATTAGAAGGAAAGAATCCATTCTTGCTTGAGGTATCAAGAGATGGTGAGCCCATTGGTCCAAATGCTGCAAAGTGGGCCACCAAGTTGGGTGTAAAATGTAGGGCCCATTTGGATATTTGCAAATAAATTTTTGCAGAGAAAGATCCACAAGCTGTGGAAAATGTTATACAAAAAATGGAAAATGCTTTTGAGACTACTGGTGGAAAAATCTCTGGAAAATATTACAAGAAAAATATGAGAATTTTGATAAACAATTATGGAGAGAAAAGAGAGTTTAGACTTCACTCTATCTCCCAAAGAGTGGAAGGCATTGAGAGAAAGTATGCATTCCGAAGAATTTTTGGCAAAGAGTAACATGGGCAAGAGAGCAAGAGATCATGTGAGGGCTGAATATAAATTTGGATGAGGCAGGTTGCACGCCAAAATGGAAAATTTGCAATAAGTGTATCGATTTTTGGTTCAATTTACATTGTGTTATTTATTTCAATTTTTTATTGAACTGACTATATGTTGAAATTGACATTGTATTTTACGTGGAAAATAGTAATAGAGAAGCAAGTGCAAAAGATATTGTCAATTATATGGCAACACTAGATCCTAGTAAATCTAAGAGTAGGATGAAGTGGAAATCTAGTTAGTCAATAGAGATTTCACAACCATCTGTTCAATGCCCAATAGGAGCTTTGTAGATCATGTCAACTCAAATGAATTAGGGTACCAAAAAGTAATGAGTAGCATATTTAGTCTCACTCAACAAGTTTCAGAGTTGGTTGCCTCTATTAACCCTATAGTTTCTGCATGGAATAAGCATAAATCCATGGATTCAAATGAGGTAAGAGGCTCTAGTGATCTCATTTATTCTTGTTTGGAAATTATATATACAAATGCCTCTTATAATGTAGATTATTGAAATCTAAACATAGGAGAATCCAACCTAGTTTTTTATTATTGGAGTGATCTAGACAATGTTCCTTTGGAAAAATTTATAGCTTGCATTCTTTACTTGACTATTGAATGCTTTGTATATTTTTTTACACAATGGTTAAACCACATGTAGAGAAATTTTATCAAACCAATAGGAAAAAAAAATTCCTTCATGATGTTAACAAAGCTGCTAATATTGATAGTGATGAAGTGGACAAGAATGCGTGTCTTAGTTGTCCTAAAGTTGAGGTAATTAATATAATAGTTGTTAGTTATCTGTCCCAATGTTTTGTCATTATTCATGCTTAAAATGTTCTTTTGGAAAAAAATTTATAGCTTTTGCATTCTTTACTTGACTTATATTAATTTTTGCATGATTATTAAACCACATGATGCAAAGCAATTATATAAAAGAAGAACGAAAAGAAAAAGGCCTTGTCAATAGAACTCTCTACAAAGCTATACAATTTCATGTCTGTAATGACATTGATAGTGATTATCATGATGATGAGTTCAACGAGCATGCACATGATATTCATAGTGGTAGTCATGTTGAAGTTGAGGTGAGTGTTATGAAACCGCATGCAAGTAAGTAATGGTTGTTTTATTATGTAAATAAGGGTAATCATTACCTATTTGATAGAAGTTGATGTATATTTTTTTTGTTTTTGCAATCATTTATTGATAAACTCCAAGAAGGGGACAAAGTTGAGGTGTTGGATCCATTTGATGGTGTTGTTGTAGGAATTGGGCGGATTCACTCACTATCTATTGTACATGGAGTCAATTTGAAAGGAACGAGAAATACAAATGTATGTATTTTAAAGGTCACAAGTAACATACCCCTTTCTTATCCAGACACAATAGATGGATTTGTCTATCTGAAAGAGAAATAAGGGACCTTCACATGGTGGCCACTAAAATATTTGAAAAAAATGACATAGTTGATGTTTATGATCTTGTAGTACTATTAGCAACACAAGAGCAAACAGCTGAGAGGGGGGTTGAATCAATTGTCACAAAAATTATAAAAATTAAACTTATTCTCAGTTCTGATATATAAACATGAAAGTATAAACAATCACCACATCAAAAACACACATAACACCAATATTTTTTATGTGGAAACCCTGTTAGAGGAAAAACCATGGTGGAGGTTAATCCACAAGATTATACTCTGTTACAAGTATAAAAGTATTATAAATGGGGAATGCACATGCATTCAGGCACACTACCTAGAGCTCACTGCTCAAATACAAAAGGATTACTACCCAAAGGAAGACTCACTATCTTACAATCACATTCGGATTACATCCAAAAGATTTTGAACTAAGAAAATAATATCTTCTAATGCCTTATTATAGTTTTGGTTAAGCACATACACACAACAGTCAACATACACACACTTTACTTCTACCTTCGAAAGATTAGAACATTATTCACACACAACAGTCAACATACATCACACACTACTGCCTTAAAATGGTATAAAAAATCAATCATATATATTCACAACTAAGGATAACATCAACTACACTTCGGCCCAACAAAATATAAAATGTGTACAAACTGTCAGCCCAAATCAATAAACAATTATCAATGCACACCAAACAACATCAACCAAAACATAGTAAGGTCCCAAAACAACATGTATCAGACATGAAACACCTTAAACAATTATGCCTCAAAGATCTGCAACACACTACAATCACCCTATCAGCCATGGTCATGAAAAAAATGAATTCACAAAAGAAAATCACCAATCACAAACACAACGATCAACGCGGAACAACAACACAGATAGAGCATGATCTAGAAACATCCACAAGCATCATGAATCACCATAGAAGCATCCACAAAAAATCAAATTACTATAATCACATCATCTTCTTTCAGGAACACCAACTAAAGCAACAAAACAACTGTCAGATCACAAATACTCAACTCAATCAAATCTTCATGCGAACCTCTAAAACTTCATGTGGATAAACTAGATATACTTGTCAACAAACCCTTTAATCCAAAACCTCTTATCATCAATATACTGAGCTAGCCACCATGTTGAACCTCATTGCACCATCGACAACCTACAACTTATTTTATTACAATTTCCTTAATATCCTCAGCATATACAACCTTAAAGACATTAATTCCAATAGTGTTGACATCAATGGCAACCAAAAATCAATAATATCCAACAAGTAATAGCTGTTAGACAACTTGGCCCACTGCTTTATGCAATAGTTTGAATGTGTTGTTTAGGGATCTTAGTGTTTTTTGTCAAGCTGTAAGTGTAGAAGAGAGAAAGAAGGGTTAGTAGTAGCAGAGTGTGGAGAGTGAAGTTGCAGATAGAGAATGTACTGAGCCTAAATAAGTTGAACCAAAATAAAAACTAGAGAATCTGATTTGGGTGTACATTTTGTGAGTAGAACAAAGAATGTTTTATCTTATTGCACCTGTAATGTAAAACCACTTGATTATGTTTTTCTCTTTTTGTTTGGGTTCTGCTCATTCAAAATGGTGCATTGTAGAAGAGGGGATATGTTGTTGTGTAAGAAGTAGATTCAAAGAATAGGGGTGCAAAAAAAGAAACAAATACAGAGAAGATAAAGAGGTGCAGAGAAGAGGAAAAGTTGCAGAGAGTACAACATACATGTATGTGCAGTTGCAAATAAGTTGCAACATAGAACTGTCATCAAAATTGTAATATCTTGCATAAGCAAAAAAAAGGCATTGTAATGTAGTTTTCTCTATCACATCACTGAGAAATACACTTTGTAACAGTAAATTTTTCAAAGCAAAGACACATATTTGTCTTGTATCTGCTGTAAGAACATGTTTTCTCAATAAAATTTGAGTATTTTGCCTTCTTGATAGCCATTTCATTATGTGCAAATGAATGATTGATTATGTTTTTTCTGTGTTTTTATAGGCATAAATCAGTGAAAAAAAAAAATTAAATAATTTACCAATTGACTAAATATACTACCAATTGACAGAAATCAGTGAATAAATATGACTCAATATAATTATTATGCAATTAATAAACAATCTGTCAATATACCTACCAATTGACAAATATCAGCGAACAAAAATAATTAAATAAACTACCAAATTGATCAAAATGATTATTAAAATTAATGAATAAATACACTACCAATGGACGGAAATTAGTGAATAAAAATGACTAAATAAGTGATCAATTAACAATAATCAATGACTAAAAATATTAGTGAATAAAAAATGACTAAAGAAATGACCAGTTTAAAACAATCAATGACTAAATTAACAACTAAACACACTACAAAATTGATCAAATTAATAACTAAATTAACAACAAAGTCGATCAATCAAACAACTAAATTAGCAACCAAATCAATCAATCAAACGACTAAATTAATAACCAAATCAATCAATCAGACGACTAAATTAACGACCAAATCGATCAATCAAATGACAGAAATTGGTTTAGTCATCAATTCGGTCACGTTATAAATGACTGACAATAAACTACTACTGGTCACGCGACCATGTTCAATTGTTTATAAGCAGTTTTTAGTAGTTTTTTAATAGTTGTAGACGTGGAAAATATAACGACATACTTGATCCTGACTATTAACACCAATTCATCCTAAATCATCCCTTAGTCTAACCATTTAATCGAGTATCCTTATTTGATTAAATTCATCAATTTTCCTCTCTTAATTAAATAAATCATTTTATCTAATTAAGTATTTTTCTCTTGTTAATTAAATCAATCTATTTGATCTAATTAACCCTATGTCCACATCTAATTAAATAAATCCCTTTATTTAATTAAATCTCTAAAGTCTATCTATTAAATTAAATAAATTAAACCTTGTTTAATTTAAGCTAACATCATCCCCCTTAATTAAATAAATCAAAAGTATTTAATTACTAAATCCGTAAAATCATATTCTTCTCACATTTGATTTAAATAAACCCATAAATCTAAGTCAAATTTGTCACATCATCTAAATCTCTCATTAAATTAATTAATTCTTGATTATTTTAATTATAATCCATGTCCCATCCTCTAGCTTTTGCCACTTGCACATGAAAATAGATTTAATTCATTTATTAAATCTCTATTTTCTCTCAACATGGCATAATGGAGGAATATTCTCTCAAATTTGAATTCAAATCCAAGTGGGCTTTGTCCTTCCAACAAGACATTTATTTCACTTCACAAGTCATTTTGCATTGAGCCAAGTTGTCATTACTCCATTTGACTCTTCATCCTCCTTGTCATTTCACCATTTTCAAATTTCAAATATTGCATTTATGGGCACATTCATCAAAATGTGCACATCCTTCATCCATCCATCTCTTGACAAGTGGCACCTTTCCATTGGTTGAATGTTAGTCCCACATTGCTCCATTTTGGGCATTTCTCCAACTTGTCAATCTATAAATAAGAGGCTTCTTTCCTCATTTGATCATTCACAATCCAAGTAGAATTATTATAGTCATTTTGAGTTCATCCATCACTTAAGTAAACTTACTATACTCAAATCCATAGCAATATTCATCCATCTCATTGAGTTTTATAGCTAGGCTATGCAAATTTTATCTTGGAGCACACTTCAATCTTCAAAAAAGTGGATCATATCCTCATCAAATCACCAAGGCTTGCCTTAGGAGTTGGGAAAGGGCCAATTTCCACATCAAATTGGCACTAACTCCCCCAAGAGATTAAGAGTTTTATTTGTATTTGAATAAGATTTAACATCTTTGGTTTATGTTTTTTTATGTTCTTCATTTCATTCCTTTTATTTACAATTCAAATGGAATTCTTGGGGAATCATGATACTAACTTACATTTGATCTAACATGGTGTTTGTCTCTTGTGTTTGTGCAGGTTTGGAATCTTGGTTCACAATAGTTTATTGTTGTTTATGTACTAGTGTACTATTATCAAATTTTGAATTGTGTGGCATATATGATTTTTAACTTGAGTTCAACTTGTTTCCCAACAAAACCTATATATTTAGCTAATACAATATTGCCACAATAGAGTTTTACATAATTTAAGATAGCTCACTAACATATGACAACTAAAAAATGAGTTTTGAATTTCCTTGACCAATATTGTAATGTTCTTGTCTAAAAATAATATAATTAAATGTAGTGTTTAAATTTAAAAGGGAAGGTACCTACAATTCCATTAAGGAGTGGTTAAGTTATAACCAACTGAAATCAAATTAAAGTTTAATTTTATTAAAATTCAAGGGGCATTATAAAGAGTTATGTCTATGAGATAAAGAAGCTATATAAGAGAAATCAAAAGGGAGAAGGAATAATCATTGAATACACTTTATGTATCTAATTATTACCCCTTGCAAAGAGTGGACTATGGTTCAACAACCTAAAGGAAAAAACCCTTCAAGGTTTGAAAGTAGAGGACAAAAATCCCTTAATTTCCATTATTGTGTTAGTGGACGAAAACCCTTGATTTAGACAAGTTTGGAGACAATTCAAAGGTGTTTTAGTGAAGATATCTATCATTGTAGATTTGGGGCAATCAATAACAAATATAAAGGATAAGTTCCCTCTTTTCCTAAATATATTCTAAATATTATATTTGAAATTTTAGTTTCAAAATTTGATACCATAGTTATAATTAATTGTGAGTTAGAATTTATTATTTAAAGATAAAAAGGAAAAATTTTAAGGGTCATTACAAATGATTCAAAGCTTGATCTTGCTAGCCTACAAGATTTCCTTCTTATGCAATTTAGTGATAGAGCCAACATATATTGTTATGCCCTAATTTTTGCACAAAGGGAAAAAAACACAACCAACAATTTATTTTGTAATAAACATTGAAAAAGCACAAGTAACAACCAACCATGCACACACATGGTAGCATACTATACACATCAGGTGATGTTGCTCATGCAACATCATCGTTGACATGTCACCCAAGAGTGGGTGTGGGGATAGTGAAGTCGGGTGCACAAAATCCATCACACCCACCCTTAAACAAAGGACATGACGATTCAAGAGACTGTCGCTCAAGTTTCACAAGTAGAGTTTTGAGGGAGGCATTAAGGAATTATTGCAATTAATAATGAGGTTGATAATGACACTCACCTTAATGGCTAAATTTAACCTTCCCATCTACTAGAGACAAATAATGATTTTAGCAAGATATTGATTCCCTTCTCAAGTCTAAGGTTAGTAACATAGTTGATCACTAGAGAATTATGGTGAAACCTTGCATTCAAATGATGGTTTCCTATCTTACTGATCAAACACCATTGGCCCTATGTGGCTAACAACTCTCCTGCTACCCTTAGTTATTAATGCTAAATTTACTTCTTCATATTATATATATATATATAAGTAAAACTATCCCCCTCACTATTGCCATCAAAGTCCTACTTATTGTTGGTGTAATTAAATATTTAATTACACTTTAAAAGTTTACTTAGGTCCTAATTAGGTTTTACCTTATGGGTTTTGCATATTGCTTTATAAAAGCAAGTCATCTCATGTAATTCATTATTCTCAACAATATTATTTGCACATCTTTTGTAAATTGCTCTTGCATTTTTGTTTTTTCTCCTTGTAGAAGGCTAATCCAAGTTTTGCAGGTAATCTTGGTTTTATGAAGTTTACTGGAAACTCTAACATGGTATCAAAGCTCTGATTTGCAATCCCCTTCTTAGATCTGGGATAAATTCAATCAAAGAGTTTTTTTTTTAGGATCCCCATGGGATCAACCTTGAACAATTTTTTGGTGCATTTTGGATAAAAAACAACCAATATCTTTTTCTTCGTGTATTTTTGAGAAAAATAATTTTTGGGTTTTATTTAAAATCACAAAATACTATCTACATATCTACTAGATTTTGCAGATAGTGAGTAGAACTTGCAGAAATTTCTATCAAAATTGTGGCTATTTTCCTTGCAGGTGAGTTTTTTTATTTCTACCAAATTGCATGTTCTACTTTTTGGATTCAAAAATGCTTTTTGGGTTTTGTTGGCAACATCAAAATATTATCTGTGTATCCATTAGCTTTTGCATGCAATAAGTAATTTTTTATAAAATTGAATCAGAAGGGTTGTGTCTACATTGTCAGCTGGCAAAATTTACCTTTTTTTTTTTAAATTCACAACTTGAACATATAGTGCCCATTTTTTGAAAACTTTATATTGTCAAAAAGTTGATTTCATCCTCTACGCAGATCTGAGGTCAACTTTTTTTATGGAGGTAGATGTGAACATTAATCCTTGCATGCAATCTTTCCTTTTTGCATGCTTTATGTTTTCATTTTTTCTTTGATTTCTGTATGTTTTACATGTTCTCATTTTACAATCTTAGGGTATTGTAATAAATCAACTTTAATAAAGTTCCATCAGTGGGGCTTCTTGCATAATAATTTGATTAGAGTGTAGTTGCATGGCATGCACTTTGATCCCATATTCATATCGATGACAACTTGCATGAGTTGTATCTAGATTATGTAGATTTTTTTGGCCACAATCTTACTCATAACTTGACACATTTTGGTTCACATCAGTTCATGTCTCAGATTGAGAGCCTATGTTTAATGATCCTGAATCACATCATATTCTCATCAAATCACATTTTAGTTTGAAGACCATTAATTTTATGGTTAATGTTCTAGAATCTTCATGGTACTTGCTCCTATGAATTGATTTTAGTCATAGTTCAACATCGGCATTGAGATACACATAACTTCTAGATTCTTTCATCATATCCTTCCCTCTTATGGGGGGGCATATCTTATGTATCTATGTGATGGATGGTGTACTTGGGGGGTCTTATGGAGTCCATCTCTCATCACTTGGTTGCATTCTCTATTTCTTTTGCATTGAATATGTACATGGGTACCTAGCATGGCCTTGTAGCCAGGATCCATTCATGCTTTCATGGACCCATCCTTGCATTATTTGCATGTTTCTTATTCTCCCGAAGTTGCACTTAAGGGGGGGTGTTGGTGTAATTAAATATTAATTACACTTTATTAAGTTTACTTAGGTCCCAACTAGGTTTTACCTTTAGGGTTTTGTATGTTGCTTTAAAAAAGCAAGTCATCTCATGTAATTCATTACTCTCAATAATATTATTTGTACATTTTTTGAAAATTGCTCTTGCATCTTTGTTTTTTCTTCTTGTAGAAGGCTAATCTAGATTTTGTAGGTGATCTTGGTTTTATGGAGTTTATTGGAAACTCTAACACTTACTACCATTATTTAAATGTGAAAGTTAATAATATCCTTAAAATACAAATGTTAAAATTATAATTATTGGTAATGATAATTCTTGTCAATCAGATTGCACCTGAAATGCTTAAATGATTAAATTTAGCAATCTGTTGAAACATGGGAACTATCTTCAGGCTGTGGGTATTCCTATGGCAAAGATAGACCTCCAGATTCTAGGCTGGTTCCTATATGATTATCAATTAGGTACTTGAAACTTCGATGGAAAAGGGAAAAACTTAATCTAATGCAAAACTAGAAAAACTAGATTGTGGTGATGCACCTATTTGATTTAAAGAAAACATATTAATTCACAACTGATTTCTTACGAGCCTATTTTCACAACTCAGAATGCACAATTTAACTGCATAAATGATTCACATAAAGGCCTGATAGTTCATTCTTTATGAAGGAAGAAATTATTTTCACAACTTAAAGATATGAATGTATTATAAGCACAATTTATGACCTACAACTAAAATTGTTTCTTCGTGTACATGCATTCACGAATGTTGACATAAATTTAAAGGTTTTGATATCAAACACATTAAATTTGCATCAAACATTCATAAAACAAGACACCTGAATCTAAGAAGGATAATATTTAACTTGCAAAGATAAAAGAAGGAACACTCTGCAAATGATAATCCAAGATAACCTGTAAAGACTACTGCATATTTTATTAAATTCTGAATATAAAAGTTGAGTTACAAGATGATTCACTTTGCATAATGCAAAGGATGAAAAAACAAGAACTAGAGAGAAATGACTAAGTTATTACATTTATACAAAAGCCTCTCAAAAGGCACGAAGATGAAACTGGAAGTCAAACTCAGAGTAAAAATGATAACTCCGAGGAAAAATCCAAGCAAAAATAAATATCTTCAAAAGAAGAGCTCAAACTCATGCAAAAATGAGTGTATGGCGATCCAAACTCGAGGTTAACTCATAACTGAACTATAGAGCACTCAAACCGCACTGAAAATCCCTAAAAAGGTGGGCTTGAGTATGCAAAAACCTCTTCATTTGTATCAATCCGCCCATGCACATCAGAACTCTATGTCTAAATTAATCATGTATGAGTGATAACCAGCTAACTCAACCTTCCTTCTAAAATGGTTTATTTAAACAATTATTAAAAAACAATCAATAAAAAATGTTTTAATAATGTTAAATAAGCTTTACAAATAATATGGAAGGTTTAAAAAAGTTTATTTGATAAAAATATCATATCACTCCTTATATCTCCCGAGCCCATCCCTAACTCAATGCTTTAATAAATATTTTATATGCCTTGGCATATAACTTTATCACCTCCATTTTCATGATTAAGTTGCTGACTTCACAATTCAAGACCATGGACAATGAAATGATTTATTTTTGAAAACATAAGGTCAAAATATCCCATCATAAATCATGAAGAAAGCCCGTGGAAAGAAAAGAAAAAGGGCGAGTAAATAATGAAACCCTAATCATTCATGATTATTTTTCACTTTGTATTTCTTTGAAGGAGCCTCTACTGCGCCACCATGGTTGAGGGTTTGAAGCTTGAGATCCTGCGTTTTCATGTTGTTTCTGATGATTACGATGGAAATTAGGGAAAATAAAGAGGTAAGCCTCCATTTTTCTATGCTTTGAAGCTCCATTCAATGATTATTTTGTTGTTCCAGTGTATGAAACTTCTCAACCTCCATTTTTCTGTCAATGTTTCTTTTATGCTCTTCTAGAACTCTGTATTATGGGCAGTGGCCATGAGAGATCTTCACTTTTCCCTCTTAGTTTTCTGATGAAAATAGCTCCATTCGATCCTTGGAGCTCATTCTATGGTAGGTCTATCTTTGTGCTTCATGTGTTTGTTTGGTAACTAAAAAGAACACAAATAATTTTTCATTTATCTCTGCCTGTGATAAACTCATGGCCCTCCATTCTAATTGTTTCATATTGAAGTTTACAGAAGATATATCTCCAAGTTTCTATTTTCTTGCTAGTAATTAGGTTTGTATAAGTTGCGGCTAGACATAAGACTTTTCCTCTTTTAGTTTCTCCATGCATAGAAAGAGAAAATGAAAAAACTCTTCTTACTCTTTGCATATTCTTTTATTTTAATTTGATGCCTTTGTGTAGCACATGCTCCAATTAAAGTATGGACTTCATCTATAAAGAGTATAATTCCATCACTCTACTTGATTTCATCCATTAGCTTCTTTAACCTTTCCTCAAACTCTCCACGATACTTAGTTCCAACAACCAGTAGCCCCATGTCTAAAGTAATAACCTTTTTCCCCTCAATTGTTTCTGGAACATCTCCAGAAGCTATTTGATGTGCAAGTCCCTTGGCAACAACTGTTATTCCTACATTAGGCTCATCAATAAGGCAAGGATTGTTCTTTGTGTGATGCCCCAATATTTGAGTAACTCGTTCAATTTGTGGCTGCCTTCTAACTATAGGATCAAGCCTGCCCTCCTCAGCAAGTTTTGTCAAATTGGTTCCATATTCCTCAAGAGTAGGCATCTTGTTGTTGGTTCATATTGTCATTTTGTATTAGGAATGATGCCTTTCTTTTATTATGTTGTATTAATAAACAATAACTTTCCCTATCAGCTTTAATTTGAAGTCATGGATTCATTGGTCCTGGACTATCTTTGTCCTTTGCTCATTACTTGGTAGTTACTTATCCTCTATGATTGCAATGCTCTCATAATTGTCATAATCATTGATGACAATGATCTTGCAAATAGTGTATTGTATCTTAATGCTCTTTTGAAAACATAATAGTTTTCCTTTGTCTTGCTATTATATTATGTTGTAGTAAATGCTTGATAGTTGATTATGCATTTACTGTTACTCCTTTTCCATTTCAGCTGTTATATATGATTGACTTATGAGGTAGTATGTATGCCTACCCACTGTCATCCTTTTGCAATGAATATCATCTGCTGCTCTCGGATTTGTAAACACATATATTGTCTGATGCATCTCTTATTGATGAACTATTTTCATTGAATGCACACCTATTTCTTTGGATTCTCTTATAGACCATGAATGTACTTTTTAAAAGTTATTAGAAATAGATTAAAGGCCTTTCAGTTCTATTTTACCCTTCAATTTAAAGGGTTCCATACTTTATTGAAATGCAATGAGAAAATAAAGTAGAGCTGAAGCTGAGAAAAAATAAATTGAATTGTTGCTCATCCAACATGTTTGCTTTTATATTGTTCTTCCAACTCTGCTAATTGAAACAATTGGGAATAGCAAATAGTAATGACAACCATATTTTGATGTTGTTGGTGTTTCTCTTGATGCTTTAATATGAAAATGCCTTACTTGCATATGTGGCTGTCCTCCATGATGATGATGCTTAAAGTTGTATTTAGTTTGAAACTCATAATCATGCACCTCTTTCACCATGTAACAAATAGGACTGTTTGTTGTGAATGAAACTCTTACAACAACATAATTGTAGCAGAACTCATGAATGATTCAAGATTGCATCTTTGTCAGTTGTATTCAATGTTATTGAGCAAAGGAAGAGTGTAGATTTTCTCTATTGAATTTTCACCATGATATGGCTTGAAAGCTGCTACTTTAAGTTTCTTTCATGATAGCAGTCTTATTTCATGACTGTAATTGATATCAATGACTCTCATGTATGAATAAATGAGAGGTGTCCTGTTGATATGTCGGGCTCTACCCTTGTGGGAGCCCGTTTTTCTCCACATATCTGATGAAAATGATCACGAACATGATGAACCTGTTCCTGCACATTGAAACAAACAAGTTAGTAAAAATAAGCGAAGTTGAAAGCTTCCATTGAGTTTCGTGTTCCTTGATTATCAGCGTTTGTAACTCAATCATTTTGTGAATGCTTGATTTAATGCAAATTACATTCCTGTTGGTAGTGTAGGCATAAGGTAGAATGTAATTCATCATTGCTTAGAGTACATCTCTAACATCATTCCTTTACAATTTTGCAGTTTTATGGAGCGCGAAAATGAGGCTATACCTTGGAGATGTGACAACTGAAACCATCAAGTGAAAGCGATTCATCATCACAAGAAATGATGAATTGCTTCTCTTGTGTTTACATTATCTTCAGTAGTGTAGCTTATCATTGAATTTTGTATTCATTATTTGATTTTCATAATCAAATTCAGTTACTCTCGCGACTTGTGCGAGATTTCAATTTTTTTACAAAATGAATAAAAAGCATTATTATGCAAATTTCCAAATTTTTGTTTCAAATACTTGCACAATAAAATCGTAATTCAGATGTAATCTGATCTTTATGATGAACAATGAATACTTTAGCAACAAAACTTGAAAATTTATGTACCTATCAATGATGAGTTTGAATTAGCTCTACCTGTTTGAGCTCATAGTGAAAAATAGGTAAGAATAATATTATGCCTTAGACCAAATATTAGTATCACCTCTATTATTATTACAATAATATTAATGTTAATAGTATTCTTAATATTGATTTTGATATTAACATTACCTTTTCTATTATTAGTATTATTATTATTGTAGACATCCAAATTTGGACACTTAATTTATCCAAATTTATCACTTTTCATCTAAACATCCTCTTATCCGAGTTAATTAAGTAATATTACTATTATTTAATTAATATCTTTAATTCTGCCAAATCCCTAAGGTATTTAATTACAATTAAATGTTCTTACATTCTTAAATCCTTCTTTTTTCATCAAATAAATTAAATAAATATTACATTTATTTAATTCTCACATGTCATTTTCACTAATCTCAATCCATTTCCTCATTATTATGATGTGCACAGTTTGTCCTTGATTAGATAAATACATCCAACCTGTGTTGGCTCTTAATCTCACTCAACTCTAATTATCCTCTCACTGTCAGATTAGTCAAACCTAATTAGTACCACCAATAATTCTTCCCCAAGAATTTTTTTTGTAATTTTTATTTATCCTAGATTCCTCTCTTTATGTATCTTTTACCTCATTCCATCTTCCAAAGCTTTGGTGGAATCCTGTCACAATCTCCACATGCACCACAAGTCCACTTTTGGAAAGCCCACTCTTAATATCTTCTAGATCTCCTAGGAATGTGAATTTGCATCTACATGTATATCCTAACTACCTTCTTTCTTTCCATGTAGATTTTGAGGAATTCCAAAATTTCTCAAATGTCCCTTTCATTCTTACTTGGGGACAAGCAACTCTTTTGAGGAAATCTTCCTCACCTCAAGGTGCTTGTCCTTCCTCCCTCATGTACCTTTTTGACACCTCACTTACACCTTATCTCCCCTTAGCCACTTCACCATCCACATGTCAAGATGTGAGGGCTTGTGGGTTCTCAACCCACTATAGCCCTTCATCTTGGCCTTGTTGGATCAATCTTGACCATTGAATTCTCTAGAGAATTCAAATTCTCCTATAAATACCCCCTCCTCAAGGGCATTTTAAAAAACACTTTGGATTTTCATAACTACATGCTGCCAATTTGCATTCTCAATCCTTTGCCATCATTTAGCTATCTCTTTTAATCACTTTTCACATTGAATCTTGCATTTAGTCACTCAAGAAATCATCTAAGGAGCACACAAAATCATCCCAAGCAAGGGTCAATCAAGGAGACATCAACAGCAAGGAAGGTGAAATCGTTTGTGTCTTGTTTTGTCCATTTTCCTTCTTGTTTTATCACTCTTTTGGCTAATCTTGAGGTGTCCTTGGTCTTTTATCACTTGCATTTTTAAGTTATTTTGCACATTAGAGTAGGATAAAATTCTTAGGTTCACAATTATATCAACATTATTTATAATAATAGTAACAATATTGTTATTATACCATCAACTTCACGATAGTATGACAATTGGAAATAGATTTGTACAAGGATTTAGGAATTTTCTAACTAAATTTGCAAACAAACATTGATAATTTATAGAGACGATAGTCTGCATGGTGTGAAGAAGTCTCTTGATTATAGAGACGATACATGACCTAAACATGATTTTAACTAAACATTTAGGAATTTGCAAACAAGCATTGATAATTTATAGAGATGATAGTCTGCATGGTGTGAAGAGGTCTCTTGATTATAGAGATGATACATGACCTAAACATGATTTTATGGGTTTTATTTGATTATTTCATGGACTACATATTTAGTTTCTCATGTACTCTATTGGACTTTATATTTCATGGGTCAAGTACTTTGTTGGACTT
>VDFB02046743.1:0-15754 GCA_007258455.2 Sequoia sempervirens | reverse complement strand
ATCATAATCATAATCCTAACATAAACACCAACCCCTATCCTAATCCTAATTCTATCTTTAACCCTAACCCTAACCCTAACACTAATTGCAACACTAATCCTAATTATATTTCTAACCCTAATTATAACCCTAATTCTAATTTTATCTTTAACCCTAACCCTAACCCTAATCATTACACTATCTTTAATCCTAACCCTAACCCTAATATGAACACAAATTACAATCCTAATCCTAATTCTACTTTTATCGCTAACCTAAACTCGAACCCTAATCCTAACCCTATTTCTAACCCTAACCCTAACCTTAATACTAACCCTAAACCTAATTCTATCTCTAACCATAACCCTAATCCCAATCCTAACCCTAACCCTAATTAATTTAATGTTGGCTACATCATAACCTAACCCTAACCTTAACCCCAATTAAACTATCTTAAGTGTATTTGAACCCTAACCCTAATTATGCCATAACCCTAACTCTAATTGAACTCTAGCCCTAACTTTGAAAGACATTTCTCCCCTCACAAAATTGTCAATCCTAATCCTAATTCTATCTCTAACCTTAACCCTAACCCTAATCTTGGCCCTACCTCTAACCTAATCCCAGCCCTAATTCTATCTCTAATTGTAACCTAACCCTAATCTTCACTCTATCTCTAACCAAAACCCTATCCCTAAACCTAATCATAACAAAAACCTCAACTCTAAACCTAATTCTATCTCTAACCCTAACACTTACCCTAATCTTTACCATATCTCTAACCATCACCCTAATTGTAACCCTTTTTGTAATGCTAACCCCAACCCTAATCCTAATTTTATCTTTATGCCTAACCCTAACCATAATATTAGCACTAACCCGTACCCTAATCCTAATTCTATATCTAACCCTAATCTTAATTCTATCTCTAACCCTAACACTAACCCTAATCCTAACCCTATCTATAACCCTAACCCTAAGCCTAATCATAATCATAATCATAACATAAACACCAACCCCAATCCTAATCCTGATTCTATCTCTAACCCTAACCCTAAACCTAACACTAATTGCAACACTAATCCTAATTCTATTTCTAACCCTGATTGTAACCCTAATTCTAATTTTATCTTTAACCCTAACCCTAACCCTAATCCTTACACTATCTTTAAGCCTAACCCTAACCCTAACCCTAGTCTAAACACAAACCACAACCCTACTCCTAATTCTATTTCTATCACTACCCTGAACCCGAACCCTAATCCTAACCCTATTTCTAACCCTAACCCTAACCTTAATACTAACCCTAATCCTAATTATATCTCTAACCCTAACCCTAATCCCAATTCTAAACCTAACCCTAATTAATTTAATGTTGACTCCATCATAGCCCTAACTCTAGCATTAACCCTAATTAAACCATCTTAAGTCTATTTGAACCCTAACCCTAATTGTGCCATAACCCTAACTCTAATTGAACTCTAGCCCTAACTTTGAAAGACATTACTCCCCTCACAGAAACCTCAAGCCTAATCCTAATTCTATCTCTAACCCTAACCCTAATGCTGGTCATATCTCTAACCTAACCCCAACTAATCCTAACCCTAACCCTAATTCTATTTCTAATTGTAACCTAACCCTAATCTTCACTCTATCTCTAGCAAAAACCCTAACCCTAAACCTAATCATAACAAAAAACTCATCCCTAAACCTAATTCTATCTCCATCCCTAACCTTTACACTATCTCTAACCATCACCCTAATAGTAACCCTATTTGTGATGCTAACCCCAACCCTAATCCTAATTTTATCTTTATGCCTAACCCTAACCCTAATATTATCACTATCTCGAACCCTAATTCTAATTCTATTTCTAACCTCGATCCTAATTCTATCTCTAACCCTAATCCTAACCCTATCTCTAACCCTAACCCTAACCCTAATCATAATCATAATCCTAACATAAACCCCAACCCCAACCTAATCCTAATTCTATCTCTAACCTTAACCCTAACCCTAATCTTAACACTAACTGCAACATTAATCCTAATTCTATTTCTAACCCTAATTGTAACCCTAATTCTAATTCTATCTTTAACCCTAACCCTAACCCTAATCCTTACACTATCTCTAATCCTAGCGCTAACCCCAACCTTAACCCTAATTTGAACACAAACCACAACCTTAATCCTAATTCTATTTCTATCACTAACCTGAACCTGAACCCCAATCCTAACCCTATTTCTAACCCTAACCCTAACCCTAATACTAACCCTAATCCTAATTCTATCTCTAACCCTTACCCTAATCTTAATCCTAATCTCTAACCCTAACCCTAACCCTTACTCAAACCCCAACCCTAATCCTAATTTTATCCCTAACCCTAACCCTAACCCTAATCTTGACCCTATCTCTAACCATAATTCTATCTTTAACACTAACCCTAACCCTAATTGAATCTATTGAACCCTAACCTTGATTAGACTCTAACCCTAACCTTGAACCTTAAATAAATCATAAAATTATAACCTTAACCTCTAACCAAATTGAACCCTAAACCCTAGTTAAACCTTAACCCTAATTGAACCTCAACCCTAACCCTAATAATGACCTTAATTAAACCCTAATCATAATTCAAATTGAAACTTAAACCTAATTTGACCCTAGTCCTAATTGAACTCTAATACTAACCCTAACCCTAATTGAATCCTTATTGAACCCTAACCTCTAACTTACTTGAACCCTAAACTCTAGTTGAACCTCAACCATAATCCTAATAATTGAACCTCAACCCTAACCCTAATAATGACCCTAATTAAACCCTAATCATGATTCAAATGGAAACTTAGTCTTAATTGGACCCTTACCCTAATCATAATTAAGAAACAAATGGAAACTTAGTCCTAATTGGACCCTTATTTTTGAAAGTTCTTCCCTCACCCTAGGTGAGAGGAGATTGTTTTTTATCCATTTCTTTTTTATACAAAATTTCTTATTTTCTTTCTTAGTGTTATTTCTATGGTATTATTACATCCTTCACTTCAATTGAGCTAGAAGTTAATTTATTGTGAAATTGTGGCAACATTTTGAATTAGATAATTAATAACATGCACTAAAATACTTTAAATTCTAAGACAAGTAAGATGCATACTCATTGTAGGGATTTTGTGGTGCATTTCAAAAAGAGCTTGAAGTGCATGTACACCATCCTATGTGAAAGGTATATTTTTTTAGGGACACAACCTAAAAAATCTACATCGAATATAATGATCAACTAAAATAAACTTATTATTTACCACTATATTAAAAATTAATGAGAGAATACTAATGCTAAATATAAATCCCATTAACAAATTGGGCATCACCCAATTTAGCATGTAAGTTATATTTGAGAATACAATTAGACATTGATCAACCAATAAAGGCAAAGGATAAATTATTTTTTATGTTTAGCTACAAGATTGCTTTGATTATTGAACCTTAACAATAATATATGTAAATATTTGTGCTTTCTTCTATCTTATTTGAATATGGAATTTTCAATGTAATGAATTTTTACATATTTTTCTTCATCAAAATTTTACAAACTTCTTATGGGCTTTCGAATAGGAAACAAATTTTGTGCTGCCAAATCCAAGATTTGAAGTAAATAAAATTGTATTTGCTAGAACATCATTCACATGGTGTGTTCCTCAAAATATTTCCTTTGTCCAAAGACATTAAAAAATCACATAATTAATTATTAACAATAGACAAAAAAATTGATTAAAAGATTTTTTCTCAAATAAATAAAATAATTCAAAAATAACATCTCTTCACTTTTTTGATAGATGTTAATAGTCTTCATTTTAAAAATACAATGCTATATAATTAATAACATCATCATCATTATATATATAGAACAGTAATTTATTTTTATTTTAGTTAATAGTATTTTGATAGATGTTTTGATTAAGGAAAAAATAGGTTTTGAATGGACCTGAAACCATTTACAACAGGTTTTGAATGGACCATAAAGCATTAACAAGTAGGTTTTGACGGCCCCCAACCCGAAACCCTAAACCCTAAACCCTAAACCCTAAACCCACATGAAGAGGAACCAGCGACAAAGAATTAAACACACAACCAACCAACAACAAACCAACAATAGAAAACCAACAGAAAATCAAGAAAACCCAGAACTGCAAGGAACAAGAAAGGTTTTAATGGGAACCTAAAACCCAAAACACAACCAAGTTAAACAGGGGAACTTGGACCCAGACCAGGATTAAAGGGGAGTCTAGAACCCACTTACATTCAAAAAATAGGAACCAAAGTCCCTCATATCATACTGGGTTTTACGAGGGACCTTAAACCCGTAGCCCACAAAGATAACAACAATCACCACTAGGCAAGAGGCCAACCAGCCATACTAACAAGAATAATAAGATCTCTTACACCATCCCCACACTCAAAGAGTTGAATCACACTCCACCTCAAAAGGAGTCGAGTGCCCTCTATAGGAGCAAACATCTTGAAGAGCCTTACCACCACTATTGTCAAATTGTAACAATAAACAACCCCACCTCCACATGAGTGTGCACCACCTCAAAAGGTACTGAAACAGAGATGACCAATAGCAAGGATAACACCTCCTCCAATCCACAATCCCCAACTCTACTTCTAGAAGAGAGGGCTCCACCTCAAAAGGAGTGATCTTCACCTCAAAAGAAGACTTAGATTGAAGAAAAAAGAAGAGAGCAACCCTCCCAATAGCAAGAAAACCATGACATCCATCAACGAATCGAGACAAAGAGGGAATAAGAGAGTCACAAGGGTATACCCAATAGAAACACTAAATAAAGCAACATGGGCATCACAAAGAAAAAGAACATGAGGAGCAGCCCCTCCAACCCAGCCAAAACCACCATAAGCCTTTCATCTAGAAAATACTACTCCAACACCTCCACAAAAGCAAAAAACACCTCCAAAGGAACATTAGCAGCACCCTTAATGGCCAAACGTAGCTGGGCCATGAGACCCCACAACTAGAGAAAACACTCCCTGAAGGAGAGCCAAACCATTCCCACAGAGGGGTCAAGCCAAGAAATCATCCCTCATTCTCTACAAAATAACAATAACAAACAAGGGGGGAGAACCCATAGCAGAAGAAAGGAAAAGATAACTACTCCCACACAAAGATTCACCATTGCACACTAGAGCAGTTACACATCACAACCCATCGACCAACCAAGGACTGGGGGAGAAGACAACCCCAGACCCACAAGAATCAACAAGGGAATGAAATATAACCATGAAGCGCAACCCACCATGAGGACCAGCACCACTCCAACTCAAAGGTAAACACACAGAGAAAAAAGGAGGGAAACAAACCACTCCATAGGGGCCTCTAAAGAAGATATATCGTTAGGCTCAACACTCTCAAGGCCGACCAAACCCAAGACATACATCTAGGGCCTCTATGTAAAAACCACCCAAGAAGGAGAAAGAAGCAAATCCCCCCCAAAAAAAAAGCCCTCATAGGATGCCAAACCAAAGAGCCAGAGAGATAGCCAGCCGAGCCTAGGTGAGCAACATCAGCACCAAGACCAACCAACAGTCCCACCATGCACACCCCACATCCCAAACCATAGCCACACCAAGATGGGAGTCTCAGAGTAGAGGAATAACCTTGAAGAAAGCCTGCCTCCAACTGCCAGCCCAATAGAATGCCCTCCTCCATCCGCATATAGCAAGAGGGACCACTAAGAAAATCCAGAAGAGGCCTCCCACAGAGAAAAATAAGCAAAACGCCATCCACCATAGCAGGAACAACCACAATCGTGACCAAAGCACAAGGAAGAGGGAGCCCATCCAAAACACGCCACCCATCCACCTCGTCATCCTCAAAACTCTCAATGCCCTCTGAAGATTCAAAATTTCCTTTCCTGCCCCAATGAGATCCTGCAGGAACATGGGAAGAAAGTCATCGAAACCAACAAACATTGCAGAACAGAACACCAGAAAAGGTCGGCAAAAGCCCAACGACTAGAAGCTCCCAATCGCCAACAATGCACACTAGAGGGAAGGTGAGACCCTTCTGCAACACCCAAGGATCCTTGTCGTCACCATCCTCATCTGATTTAGAGACCCTATCTGCCACTCCCTCACCAAAATTTGAATTTGCTCTCCCGCTCATCACTCTTCTTAACCTCACTAAATTGTTACACTCCATTATTTTTTTTGATAGATGTTAATAGTCTTCATTTTAATAATATAATGAAATTTACCATGCCCATTCTAAACTCCCAAATTTTACTTGCAATGTTTTATGACTATAAAGAGGATTCAATTAGTTTATTTATTCACCCTAAATCAATTTACAATTAGTACTAAAAGGTAAGCTCTTTTAAATAAACTTTCCCATCCATTTTGAAAATAGTACCCTTATATTCATCATGTGGTTTAACGTGACCTATAAAAGTGTATCGACGGCTAACCTACGTTTGTATCAATGCAAGACAATTAAACGAATCTCAACCATTCATTTTTTTGCCATTTTTCATCATTTTTTTTGCAGCTTTTCTCACCGCTATTGGTCATTATTGTTGCTTTCCACACTGCTATTTGTTTTCGCTCCTCCAAACTCATCCTCATCCTCATTGGTATTGACCTTTCACTTCTCCAATTTGGCGAGCTAAGCTTGAACATAAAATTTCAACGAGGGTTTTAGAGTATGTTTATTAAAATGAAAATTACAGCCAAGATCCTAGTATTGAGTACATTTAGATTTTAACATTACAAAATTACGTACCCTACGTAGCTATTTTTTTGCACTTGCCCTAAAATTTGGGCACCATATTTTTTTTTCAATATTTCTTCGCCTTCGGATCTCTACATATTATTCCTTGCTCGTGCAAATACTCCAATGCTACAACTACCTCTGTCGCATAGAACCTGCACAGCCATGCATACAAAAGCTTTTAACCTTAAACATTTGCATATCTAAGAAACCTCAAATATAGTTTATCTATCTTCAAAAAAATGTCTTGAATGGTATCAGGGTCTAAAAGAACAAATAGGCAAAACGAGGAAACACAGTCAAACTCCATCATTGGTCAAAAATGGCATAATATATTAACATTTTTGTCCAAATGGAGAGTGCAGTAGATTAAATGAACAACTGCTCAAACTGCATGTGGCATGGTATCCATTATTTACATTTCTCGCAATTGCATAAGATCCTAAAATTTTTCTGCCACACAAATGCTTTCTTCATTCATGTGAACAGAAAAACCAACACAATCAAACTAAAATCTAATTAAGAATCCAAAAATGTCATGACAGGAATTGGCCCCAACACATATGAAATTAACTGTACAGACCCACTTTCAGCGTAGCAAAACATAAGCATCCAATAATGGCATACACTATATCTGATGCAGTCAAATAAAAGTAAAGATGGAATAGGCTCTATTATGATTGGCGGTCAACATACCATTCCAGATCAAGTTAAAATGAAGATTTAACATCAAGGGTTTTGAAAATTAAACAAACCCTCGAAATTCTCATCAAATCTTCTCAATTTTTTCAGCCTTGACCACCGGACTGTCCTTGGCAATTGCTTCTTGGCCAGCTTATCGGTAATTGTAGGAATACTTGTGCTTGTTTGAATAGCGATGGAGGGCGCAAAATGTTTCACCACAGTGGCACTTGAATCCTGTTAATCCAATGTGCTTCCAGCAATAGTTGCAGCGATTCACTGGAGTTTTTTGCGGCTCTCCTCCTCTGGAAGATGTCTCTCCCTCTGGCACCTCCTAAACAAGATCTTCAATTTGCAAAGGAGCAGGAGCCACAACAATAGATGATTTCGAAACCCTACCCTGCTTTAGCACAAGATCCTTGTAGCAGAAAATAAAGACTATTCAAGAATGAAAAGAATTTCCTAGGGCTATTTTTTATGAAAAGATCATAAATATTACCGAAGGAAAATAAAATACGGTCTATCTATCTTCAAAAAAATGTCCTGAATGGTATTAGGGTCTAAAAGAAAAAATACACAAAACAGGGAAACACAGTCAAACTCCATCGTTGCTCAAAAATGGTGGAATATATTAACATTTATGTCCACCTCCGCCAGAAAGTACTTCGGCATACACTTCTTCTACAACATGATGTGGCATTTAACAATAAAAGGCGAGTTTGTCTTCTTTAATCTCGTGAATTATCTAACCCCCCATTAACTGTAAGTGTTCATATTCCTCCTGTTAACAGCTGGAGGAATACAAATCATTTCTTTATTCTTAGACAGTGACTTCTGCTGGCCTCTTATAGGGGTTGTGTTGTCATTGTAGGGTTATGCCTCTCCGTGTAATTATAGTATTTTAGATTTAATAAAAATAAAGTTAAGTTTTGCTAATGAATAAAATTAAATGTTCATTTTATTAATTATATAGTATTAACATAATATTGAAAAATGTTACATAAATGTTCATTTTTATTAAAAGGTAGTTACATGCATTTATATTAATATTAATAATTATTAATTTTATCTTGATTATATTATATAAAAATCAATTATTTTATATACAAATTATTGTATATTAAAATTTTAAATATCATAAATATCAAACAAAATAAAAATCAAATCAAATGATAGTATAATATAATTACAAGAAGAAGAAAAATGATAACTATATAAATATAAAATTTAATAATATTATATTAAATAATATTTATTGATTATATAATATAAATTTAAATAATAATTTTAAAAATTATTTTATATTAAATGAAATATAAATAAAATAAAATGATTATATAATGTAATTATAAGAAAGAATTAAATAATAATTATTTAAACAAAATTTATATAATAGTTTTGTTAAATACCAATATGTATCATAAAAAAATTAAATCTATTAATTGTCAAACATTAATAATAATAAAAGCTTGACATAATTATTATATGACAAATTAATATTAATAATAATAATTATTATTATTTTGATAGGTAAGAGATTGTATTGTATTGATTTCCAAAATAGAGATTACATAGTTTTGGCCCACCTGGGCATGATTCATAGATTACCCTCTGATACAGACTTCACCAAAAAAAACTACAGTAGACCCTAAAGAGAGATAAAGGGACTGACTCCACCATCCAGAATTAAACAGAGAAACTACATAGACTACTGACAATTAAAACACTTACTAAAACCAAAACCCTGCTACACATCCAGTCAAAAACACTAGAGAGCCTGCCTTGTTCGCCATTCCTAATCCACCAACCAACTAGCTTTACCACACATTCTATTGGGAAAAAACTCAAAACTCCCTCTTCCAAGACACGTCTGCCACTGGTGTCAGACGAAACCGCTTCCTAAAGAATTCGGCCCCAACGACAACCAAGCATTTATATTCCATCAATTCCAAACTAGAAATATCCAAAATGAAAGGATAATATTTTACCTGCTCATCTGGGTCATTTAGGAGAGCCAAGTTGTGAGGACGAGGAATGCCTTTGCCCGTGAAAGATGCCACCAGTGCCTTCTCCAGACCGACCAACATTTCTTTGCGGATAAGCCTCTTCATAATCACCCAGGAGTTTGCCTTTGAAACACCGACATTCAAAAGACTAGCTAGGACTTGAGAAGAAATATCTAAGTCAAGGCAGTAACCTTCTACATCTTCCATAAAGCCCTTCCCTGCTACACATTTTAATGCCGCAAATGTGAGGTAGTCTGGATGTTAAATCAAACGCTATAGCCGAAGCATCAAAATTGGACCTTCAAAGGCAATCTGGTGTTTAGAGCCCTTCAACTAAATTGGGGTCACCATGCTTCCCATTTCTAACTTCTACGCCAAGACAAGCAAAATGAATCTACTTTTTCCCATCTGAAATGCTAATCTTGCAATGGAAGAAATGCTTATTACTAAGGCACAAAGATATTTAACTTCATTCGGCATGCACAAACTCGTCTTCGCACGTATAGTAATGAATGTGTGAAGACAGGCGAATGTTCGGACAAGGATGCCACCCAACTCCAATGTCGTCGTGCAATTATGGAAAGAGTTCATTTCTAGAGCTTTCCATGAGGCATGTGAATTGCCTTCACCAACCTTGCTTCCGTCCACCGCCACCCGACCACTTCATACATGTATGTATGTGATGAGGTGGCGCCTGCCCAGCCTCCCACAATAATAATTATTTTTAATTCAATAAGAAAAAAGAGTTACTAAACATATAATATTTAATATTAAAAAAACAATATTTAATATTACACAAATAATGAACTTTAAAAAATAAAATTTTAAATTTTAAAAAACAAATCAAAACCCATTGAGAATAATTAAAACTTTAAGCAAATACTTTTATTTATTGAAACAAATATTACATAAAATCATTGTCCAATTCATAAAATGCAATTTTTGCTTGTAAGTTGAATGGTGAATATTGTTTTTGATTGGTTGAAAGCTAACTTATTAATAACTAATTAATTAAGAAAAACAAAACTCATTGCAATATTAGAGAATTTTACTGTAAAAATAATTAAATTTTTGGGAAAAAAATTGGGCAGGTGTTAAAAACAAGCACAAAGCATGCCAAAGTTTGAAGAAAACAATGTTTTCATACTCATTTAATGTTTTGAATGGATAACATTGAAAATGCATTAACGTTCAAGTGGAGGCCCATAATTTTTGGAAAACTAAACAAAATATAGTAATTTTTTTTGATGAATAGGCAATAATCTATATTAATTCAAATATTAAAATACATATTCACAAAAAAAAGTGGGTGGTAAGAAGGAACACCCTAAGAGTCACATGCGCAATGCCCAGAAAAGCCAAAAAATCAACTAGTCACATGGGCCTAGCCTAGAAGTCCATGATTACAAACATAAAAATAACCATTAAGCGGCCAAAGCAGTGCCAGGAGGGTCTTTGTCATCCAATTTTTTTTCCCATACATCAATGGGGTCTGGAGTGACGTTAAGAGGAGGACCCCAACCATCATCAACTTCTTTATCTTCCTCGCGCTAAGGCGAGATTACAATCGCAAATCACGGAAAGCTTTTACCAGAGTCTGGCCAACTAGAGCCAAAGGTAGGAGTGTCATCAGAGGGCCACTAGGAACTGCCACCACCGCTCCCCAAAGCATCGCCAAAGGGCCACCCTTGGCCAACTCAAGACAAAGGAGAGCGAGTTCGCCGAGGAGGGCGAGATCCTCGCCGAAGAGGAGGCTGAGAGTGGGGGCGTGTAGAGCCACTCCACTGTTGGCCCTGAGAGGCGACCAACTGCGAGAGGAGGTGGGCGAAGTGGGCACCCAAGCAACAGTACACCTACATTTCCCTAGTAATTCAAAAGCACTTACAAGTGAGCAACTTTAAGTGTAACTTTATTCGCCTGCACCTGAATCTGTAAGAGTACATTAGAACAAATAATAGCTTTAGAATATAATGAAACATTTTTATCCATTTGAGTGTGAGCAAATATGTAGGCATTTATGTCTTTCCAAATATTGAAGAGGATTTCCACCCTGAAAGTGTGCCAAAGCTGGGTATACTTAGCAGGAAGCCTGGGCGAGTCTCCCAGTAGAACCATATGCCAAGAAAAGGGCTCCGGTCTAAAAGGCTGAAAGAAACTTCATAAATCCAAGTCTAAAACTGTTGGGCTTTGGGAAACAACCAAAAGAGATGCTTAAAAGACTCAGCTTGCCCACAAAAAGGGTAACAAGGGTCCTGAACCCCCAGGTGAACAAGTCGAGAACCCACAGGCAAGCCTTGGAAAAGAATACACCAAGCAAAGTGGGCAAGTTTCGACTCAACACTTGTAGACCAAATGGCAACAAATCTTTTACGTTAGACATGAGCAGGAGATTGAAGAAGCCACCTCTGGTTCAGACCATGAATCATAGGAAAATGTGGTGAGAGCCACCTATAACCAAGCCTAAGCTTGTAATTCCTGAAAGGGGTGTTTGGGTACCACTTCCAGTCCTTCCATTAGGGCTTGGACCCATGAATTCCCACCTTATGAAGCATTTTTGCAGAAATAGCATTTACCAGACCATCATAAGTTTCACAGTCCTAGTTTTGAAGCATGTACAAGGCACGGAAGTCTTCCCACTACATGATACGCATTGTGGGTTTGTGAAATATTTGTTGTAAGGTTTGAATACCTTTCTTGTGGAATTTGAGCGCCTTAAACCAAGGCGATTTAGCCAGAGGCTAACCATTGCTAGCAAAAAGAGGAGACCACCAAATTTCATTTCTTAAAAATAGGCAAAATAATAGTCAACTTTCACTTTTCCTAAAAATCTGTCAATAACACACAAAATCTTTTAGCCAATCATATTCATGAAAAATAATTTTAATAATTTATAAAATTAAATATTTTGCAAGTTCACTTTATAAAATTGAATTTTATTTTTTTTCAAAAAAAAAAATTGTTTTTGATTGGTTGAATGCTAACTTATTAATAACTAATTAATTAAGAAAAACAAAACTCATTGCAATATTAGAGAATTTTACTGTAAAAATAATTAAATTTATGGGAAAAAAATTGGGCAATGTTTTCATACTCATTTAATGTTTTGAATGGATAACATTGAAAATGCGTTAACCTTGAAGTGGAGGCCCATAATTTTTGGAAAACTAAACAAAATATAGTAAATTTCATTTCTTAAAAATAAGCAAAATAATAGTTCAACTTTATAGGCAAAATAATAGTCAGCTTTCACTTTTCCTAAAATTTGTCAATAACACACAAAATCTTTTAGCCAATCATATTCATGAAAAATAATTTTTATAATTTATAAAATTAAAAATTTTGCAAGTTCACTTTATAAAATTGAATTTTTATTTATTTTTTCAAAAAAAAAGATGATTTTTGATTGGTTGAAAGCTAACTTATTAATAACTAATTAATTTAGAAAAACAAAACTCATTGCAATATTAGAGAATTTTATTGTAAAAATAATTAAATTTTTGGGAAAAAAATTGGGCAGACGTTAAAAACAAGCATAAAGCATGCCGAAGTTTGAAGAAAACAATGTTTTCATACTTATTTAATGTTTTGAATGGATAACATTGAAAATGCGTTAACGTTGAAGTGGAGGCCCATAATTTTTGGAAAACTAGACAAAATATAGTAAATTTCATTTCTTAAAAATAGGCAAAATAATAGTTCAACTTTATAGGCAAAATAATAGTCAACTTTCACTTTTCTTGAAAATCCGTCAATAACACACAAAATCTTTTAGCCAATCATATTCATGATTTTTTTTTAATAATTTATAAAATTAAATATTTTGCAAGTTCACTTTATAAAATTGATTTTTTTTTAAATTTTTTTTTAAATTATTGTTTTTGATTGGTTGAAAGCTAACTTATTAATAACTAATTAATTAATAAAAACAAAATTCATTGCAATAGTATTGCTGACGACAAGTACTAATAAATTGAATAGACTAAAATGGGTACTCGCGCGTAATATTAATTTTTAATATTGTAATAGAGATATGATAAATGAAATTTAAATTGAATATTATAGATTTGTGATAATTAAAATTTGAGAATTTGAGACTTTGGAATAAGATAATGTTTGCATTTCAATTTAGATGGTATATTTTTGTCTAGGGGGAAAATAAAATCATTTGTATTTATAGAAAATGTTTGTCTAGATAATATTTGTATAAAGAAATATGGGTGTGGTTTTAAGAAGCATTGTTGGGACTTGTTATAGCAAAGGGGAAGAGCATTGAATTCCTTGTCAACAATCAAACCCTTAGTTGATTCAACAATTATTGAAACAAAGAAATAATAGAGGTGTTAGATGTCAATGTACACATGGTAAGATTTGATAGTTTTGACATGAATATGCTTTTTATGTATTGTCACAATTGTTGATTGAATACTTTAATATGTATTTGATTGTTAGAATGAACTAGGGTAAAGCCTTTAAAACAAACCCTAAACCTACAATTCAAAACCTTTGGCTCATTCGTTGATAAGTACTAGTCATTATCTAGAAGAGTTAGCCTTGAAAATGGATAAATTTGAATTTGTAAACAAAGGGACAAAGTCACATTTACAATTTAGATTAAGTGAAAAAATCACATACATGATCCCATCCAAAATGGGCAATGCTATAAGAAATGGATCACGAATTCTCTAAGTTGTGATGTGACATGATAAAGTAGTGGGTTCAAGTTTAGTGTTGGTATGTTAGATGCACAGGACAACTGGGGGTGTGTGTGGGGTGAACCAGTCATACATTAAAACATCCAATCCCTCATTAACTTTCAAACCCTTATCAATCTTTAAACCCTCATTAATCATTAGCAAAATGTAAACATGTGAAATAACAATGCAAACACAACTATACACAAGAGAACACTAGATTTAAATGGAAAACCTTAAGTAGGGAAAAACCACGGTGAGGATTAGCTCACATATATATGAATAACAATACTAAATTACAATTAAGCTCACTTCCCAGAAGAAACAAGAAAAGCTCACTGTCGGGTGGCTCACTGCTCAGAAGAAAGAAGAATAAAAGAAATTGTTACAGAGAGATTCACTATCTCAAAGCAATAGGAAATTCCACCACTACAACTTTGTACCATTCGCAACCTTTGGCTCATTGCCTCTCGCAACTTCACGTACACTAAAAATGTAGACACCTTCTACTCCCTACATCTAGAGTCATAAGAATTTAAGCTCACTCTCAGATTACCACACGATCACATTTGCATCTTATAACTTGTCACACATATCCACACACATCTCCAACAATTCAACTTGCATTTTACCAACCACAACCTCAAAAACCTTCTCTATGTCAGTGACAATGAAATGTATGCACCTCAAATGTGCATCCACTAAATAGGTCGGCACCAAACACTTTTGTAATGGAAAGAAGTGAAGGAAAACCATGCCAAGGGTTAACTAGGACCAAAATCTACATTGACACACTTCACCATGATTTCACAATCAACAAAAAATCTTCGCAATTAGCACTAGCACCTAGGTTAGCCAAACCTGCACTAACACTAACAAGCAACCACATACACACTTCTCCTCCAAGTATAAAAATAACATGTGGACCAAAAAGCAACACTTCATAGCATCCACACAACATCTTAGAATATTTCAACATCATCTTAAAATATTCTACAATATTGCCACAATCACCTGCAATTGAGGACGCCATCATTCTTTGCAACCAAACAAACTACCATTGAACTTCAACACATGAACTAAGCTTGCAGAGAAACTCAACACCAAAAACTCTAAGGGACGATAAATATAGACAATATAAGCATGTTTCCAAATCCGCATGATAAGAAAAAACACTGCGGAGCAATCTCATTTCTCTAAACAACCATCTTCACGGGAAAACACATTGTCAAACGCATCTTCTTTTGCCGCACAATCCAAAACCTGAAACTTTGGATATAACACCTTTGAACACCTCTTATCATCACATCCAAACTACACAAGCATATCTTCAACCATGAAGAAATGTGGAGCACAACATTGAACACACCTCTATCACATTGAACACCCTCTTATTCAAATTTTCTCAAAAGCACTTGGAAACCAATTGAACTAGCTACATCAACAACACCTACTCAACACTGAACCATATATTTTTGGGTTCCTATGACTTCTCTTGCTCTTCTAGGGTTTTTCACCTAAAAGGAGAGAGATAGGGCCAAAAATGCTAAGGGTTCATTCAAATTATGATGTGTGTGATGTTATGAGATGATCTAAATGAAGTTATATGAATTAAT
>VDFB02046742.1:0-30406 GCA_007258455.2 Sequoia sempervirens | reverse complement strand
AGTGGAGATCTAAGATCCACAAATCATGGAAGTCAATTAGACATCCTTAATCAGTGGGATCTGACAATGCATGATTTAAGGAAAGTGGAGTTAAACTTGGAAAGAAGCATCAAGTCAACTCCAACTACATTTAATATCATCTTGAGTTGACTTGGAAAGAAGCATCAAGTCAAACTCAAGTCTCATGAATGCCACTTGGAGGGTAGGACGTCCTTCCTAGGTGTCTGACACCTCATGATCACTTCCGGTCAACAGCTTCTTGATCTGTGTGTTGACTTCTTCTGTCTCCGGATATTCAATGCTTTGATGATACGACATCTCTTCTTGCGCAAGCTATTGCTCTTGGTAACTTTGGCGGCTTCGTGCTTGGAATGATCTCTTCGCAGCTGGCAAGCCAAGGTGCTTACTGCCACGCGAGAGATGGTAATATTGGTCTTTTTGCTGCAAGATCAGTCTTTCTTACTTCTTCATCCAGAGTAACTGCTGCAGGTCTCCACTGAGCGGGAGATGTATTCTTTTCAAAGATAAAGATCTGCAGACTGTTGGTGATGTCCGTTTGCGCTCCAGCAATGTGTGTAAGATCTGGTTGGAGAATTGCTGGTGCAAGGTCTAGTTGTTCAATTGGAGTCTAAGGACGCCAAATTGTCATTCTGTGAAGAATAACTCGCCTGTTGACTGTAAACACGGACGTGTTCAGACAACTTCTGAAAAACCCTTGAAAATAGCGCCCTCTCGAGAAGTATTTTTCCGGAAAAAGTCTGGCACATGGGTTTTGTTTGTGCATCAATGCTGAACAGACCCAGTTCCTCAGAATTTGGATTCTGAAACTTTTTCGGAAAAACCCCCAAAAATAGGGGCAGCAAATATGTTGATTTTCGGAAATTGGACGAGATGGGTTTCTCTGGAAAATTACGCTGAATCTACCCAGTTGATCTGATCTGATGTAGCCTGCCACCTTTTTGAAATGTGCAAGAAAACCTATGACAAGAAGAGAGGAAGTAGACAGAAGATGGATTGGAAGTTTTATCTGATTCTCTGAAAAATCTATCTCTGGGTCCAATCCTCAAAATAGTGATCCTTTTCTGCTTCAGATCTGCAAGAAAAATTGAAGAACGGATGAAAACCTCCTTTAGATCTATCAATGGCGTCCTTGAGAGCTTGTGGCTGTTTTTGATCTTTTATCCTGCAATGAAATAATGAAATGGGACGCCTTCACCTTGAATATGTATGTTTAAGCTTCAGATCCACAAATTTGGGGACCTAACACAAGCTCAAAAGGTGATTTGGGCTTGATCTAAAGTTGAAAAGGTGATTTCCACCAATCGTGGAGCGTTTTAGCCAACTTTAACTCAAAAGCTTTTGACTTTAGTCAACAAATGACCTTTGACTTCTTTTGGGCGTCCCTTTTGGCTTCTTGCAAGTTTTTTAAGTATTTTTCTCCTGAAAACCCTCTGTTTGATCCTGAATCTAGCGTTGTCTGTTGATCCTGAGACGTCACGGACACATTCACTGCGGAGCTGGATCCAAACTGAAGAGAAGTGCCTGGGAGAGGTGATGATAAAAAGCTGAGTTTAGGGCTTCAAAAGAAAGGGCGCCTTTCCCAAGAAAAGGCGCTTTTGCTAATGCCTTAGTGAAATTTTGATCTTCGTTCTTCAGCTTTTTTGAAATGACCTCTCGTGCTTTGATCTGGATTTCTCGTTGATCGGAGAGTCAGATGATTTCGCTTGATGTCTCATCAGGTACCCAGCTCTGTTTCGCCAAAGATGACTGTCTTTAGAAAACTTGGATCTCAATTTAGGGTTCCTTTATTCAAGGGCGCCCCTCCTTGAAAAGGGCGCTTTTACCTTTTAGCTTGATTATTTTCATCTGACAAGTTGCCTACTTTGATCCAGATTATCCGTTGACTGCTCTGTCAGGTATTGATGCTTGCAGTTGCGTTTCCGAGATCTATTTGGGCTGAGAAGGTTATCCTGGGAGGCCATTTGTCATTGGTCAGCATCTGGAGGTCAAGAAAGAAGGGCGCCTTTGCTTTGAAAAGGCTCTTTTTCTAGAACTTCGTCGTTTGTCTGTGGTTTCCTGATATTTCCTCAACTGCCTCTTTTTTGCTTCGTCAGCAGTTGCTAGTGATCTATTCATCGGATGATCTGGATGTTTGTTTCACTGTCGAGCCAGCACTCAAACGTCAAGAATGACTGCTTTGGATGATCATATCAATCGCGATTTGACCTCAAAGATCATGCGCGGGCTTCGCTAAAAAGGCTCTTTCAAAGATATGTGAACAATCTCTTCGTAATATTTTAGTTAGTCAATTTTGACTTTTCGCTTTCGTGAATCTTCGGCCAAACAAAGATCTTTTTCGACCTTTCCGCCATGGTTGTGTCGTTGAAGCTTTTGAAGCTTAGCTTTCAGCACCTGGTACTAGCCAATCTACCATTAATGGCTGCGGAGGTTCTAACTTTGTTCCTAAAAAAGAGAAATAGACCCACCAGAGTAAAACGTGTCTTTTGATGATTTTGACTTGACTAATGTGATCGTGAAGCCTTTTAAGCCTATCAAAATCATTTTCGATCATTTCTGGGAAGGTCCTATTTTCGGGGGATTTCCCTGAAAATAGGGGAAAAAACCCTAATTTTCAAATTTTCAGAATTTTGTACATGTGTTCCTCGGACAGAACCCACCAAGATTCTGTATGATTGGCTATTTTAATCTTAAAACAGAATTTTCTACGCAAGCATTTTAAATAAGATTTAGCTCAATTTACATGGCCAAAAATTTATTTCCAGGTACAGAAATTAATATCTCGAAAGCAAATATGCACGCAAATTAGGTTTCGAAAGCCAAGAAAAAAAATGAGTGTAGGAATCAGAGGTCAAAATGTTCAAAACTGAGGTATCCATCATGATCGGCATCTTTCAGAGAGTCTGCTAGCAAAATTTGAAGGCAATCGGAGAACTTGCTATTTTTAGATATTCTCGGCGCAGGCTATAAATAGAAAGTCAATCTCAGGCGTCGGCATAGGTAGGCAAATTCACCAACAAGGAACATACTGTCCAAATTTCAGGTCAAACGAAGCTAAGGAAGTCTCAGAAATGAGCACTTACTATAAATAGTAAGTCACTTCAGCAGCAGCCATAAATGGCAGGTCAGCACCAGATCCCAACGGGTACGAGTCAAACATGTGATGAGGAATCCTTGGTACAAATTTCGAGACAAACAGAGTTGTAGAGGATGAAGAATCAGATGATTGCTATTTTTAGCAGGACAATTAGGGTTTCCTAAAATCAAGGGCGGTACACAACAGTCAAGCAAAGGCAGTGTCCAGTCACGATCCATACACTTCAGGCATTTAGTACGCAAAATTTGAAGACATTTTGAGTAATTACTATTTTTAGTAAGTTGCTAAAAATAGCAGGTGCAGGCAGGCATCAGGCCCCGACAGCACGATCACACCCCGAAATTGGAACAAGGCGAAATCAGGGCTTTCAGGGATCAGAAGTCAATTCAAAACATGAAATTTGAAGAACTTTCTAAAAATAGCAAATTAGGGCAAGCACGATCAAGTCACTCTAAATTTGACAAATGACATAAAATTCATTGAAATTGATAAATTTTCAAGTCCAGCATCAAAAGCTTGCTTTAAAAGGCCAAAGACAGATCAAAATCTTGAAGTGTTTGAAGAATGGAAGTTCACCCTCCTAAATGCGCCCTCAAGCTGGTAGGAGTATTGAGATTTTCTAAGTCATACAAAGTGAAAGCTTCAACTCCTAAATGCGCCCTTCATAAAACTGGAAATACCATGATCAAAATGCGCCCAAGCAATGAAATTGGACGGAGACCCTGTCAAATGCACCCTTGGTGATTGGATGGGAAATTGGCTAAGTAGCAAAATTAAAAGCTTATGGGTCCAAATGCTCTCATGAAACTTGATGCTTGACCCTTTATTTTACGCCAGGCTAAAGTTGAAGCCTCGGGTTCCAAATGCTCAAGTTTAAACTAGAAGGCTTAGCAATTTGCACCCAAGCCTCGAGATTGTAAAGGCTGGATCTAAGCCACAATTAAGACCTCAAGGGTGGAAATGCCCAAGGTCATAGGAGATATGCATCTTAAAATTTTCTAAAAGTGAATGTTGACCTCTCATATACCAAGTCATTGAAGTAGCAACAGTAAATGCTACTTTGAGAAGTAGAAAGTAAGTTGGGGAAAAATTTTCAAATCACTAAATTGAAACCTCCACCAGGAGCCTTTATGCCTTTGAGTCGAGGGTGTGATTTCATACCAATAAGAATAAATAATGAAGTCCTGCAAAACTGAAAGTGGCAAGTACAAAATGCGCCCAAGGCTAAAACTAGACGCCCATGGGTCAATTTGCGCCCCTCTTCAAAATGAAAAGTTTCAGGTAGTAAATGCGCTCAAGAACAAATATGGAAAAGGGTAAAATGAAAGTGGCCTATGTTAAATGCGCCCTTGAAAGCAACATGAGAAAGGTAAAAGTTTCCTAAGCCATGAATTGAAAGCTCACATAGTTATTTGCGCCTGGCTGGAATTGGAAGCTTGACAAGTGGTATGCGCCTAAGTGTTAAGAATGGAAGTTGCTAGGCTAAAATGCGCCCTTGGCAAGAAGGAAGTCCGAAATTTTTCTAAGTGTTAAACTGAAAGCCCACCCTTTCATACGTGCCCAAACCAAGATGAGAGCTTTGCTTGTTATGTGCGCCTGGGAGAAAGTGGAAGTAAGCATAGGAATTTGCGCCCAAAGCCAAGGAACAAATTAGAAGCTGGATATAGATATGCGCCTAAGGAGTTTGAAATCTGGAACTTAGCCCACTGAAATGCGCTCCAAGCTGAAACCTCCACCTACCATATGCGCCCAAGACCCTAAAAAAATGCTGAAACGTTGGAATTGAAAGTAGACTATGCTGAATGCGCCCCAAGCTGATGCTCCCCTGCCAAATGCACCCAAAAGATGAGAAGGTCAAGAATTGAAAAGTAGCTAAGAAGGTCAAATTGGAAGCTTGACCATTGATTTGCGCCTAAGAGCTTAAAGAACAAAATTTTATCAAGTGTTCGGAAGTGGAACCTCTGGGGTGGATATGCGCCTTTGACTTGCATAAAGACTTAGAAAATATTCTAAGTGTTATAAATTTGAAGTAGGCACACCCATATGCGCCTAAGATGCATGCAAGACATATGATGACAAAATCAAGGCAAATGCATGCAAAGGAGGAAAAGGACAAAATACGTCCAATTGAAGACAAGAATACATGCATGCATGAAGACAAAGAATCAAGGCGTCCAAAATTTAAGTGGGCCCCATCCCATGCGCCTTGACTTTTGGAGGAAGTGTTCTATATTTGAAGTTTGACCCTATGCATGCGCCTTAGCTATTTGAGAAGGCTGTTAAGAAATCTTTAAGTCATACAAAGTTTAAGTGGGCCCCCTGTGATATACGCCTCAACTTGTGGAGAGCTAGAGAATATTCTAAACGTGGAGATTTGAAGTCTAACTCCCCAAATGCGCCCTACCTTGAAGAGAAGTGCTTGAAAATTTTCAAAGTTTCACAAAATGGAGGTAGCTACCTCTAGATGCGCCCCAGATGAAAAGGAAGCCAAAAATATTTTCTGAGTGTTTGCCAGTGGTAGGACAAAGCTTAAATGCGCCCAAGTTAGTGATGGAATTTAAATATTTTTCTAAGTGTCGGCAAAATTCCACCTCTCTATAGAAAAATCACGCCTGGACTTGGAAGTATGGAAATTTCGATGAAGTTGCCAGTGATGAAGTCAGTGAATGCCAGCTTCACAGGGTAGTTAAAACTTTTCTCCAAGTCAGAGCAAGAAAATGCGCCTGGAATTAAAGAAATGGATTAAATTTGATGAAAATCATTTTTTCTAAGGTTCAAAAATTCAAAAAATTAAATGAACCCATTCGTTGGGTACCCATGGATTCGACGCATTCTGAGAGAAATTTTCTTCTGGGTATTAAAGATTGTTGATGAGGAAGGGATTTTAAAATCTTCTACACTTTGTCGAGGCCTTCAGGGTGAATATTTTTGATGGGCGCCAGGTTGATGAATTTCCTAAGGGAAATTTGAAATTTTTCTAAGGCAAGGAATAAATGATGTTGTCGAAGATAAAATGCCTCGGCGGATGAATTTGAAAGTGATCGCCTAGATGATTTTTGATCAAATTCCTGATGAAAGAATTTCTTCTCAAGCCAGAGTTGAATGAAATATCAAAGTAAAGAGCGCCAGGCAGAATGCGGGATGGGTTGAAAATTTGGCTAAGGCATGAGGAATTTGAACGCGAAGTTGGCCAGGGAAAAACGATGAGCCCTTGAAGATCAAAGCATGAAAATCAGGTAAGTAAGGTGAATTTATATTATGATGTGTTCTAATACCCTTGCTTGTTTTGCAGGATGAGCGTGGAGGCCAAGTAATGAAGCACGATGATATTACAACCTTCAGAAGAGGATAAAGTTATAAGTTTCACATGAAGGAAGAAAAAGTTGCAAGAAATTGGCTAAGTGAAGAGCAACATCAAGAAAGAAGATCAAGGACAGTGCGAACGCGTCTACAAGCGGAATCTTCTAGAAGACCGATTGTGGGCATTTATTGCCTTTGCTATTTTTGGGAGTGAGTGGGAATCTTTGATTCATTTAATGTACCACTCCCAATTCTAGCGGTTTTAGGGTTAGGGCTGAGGTGGCACGATTCTGGCCACTCTATTGATTGTAACCCTAGCCGTCTTTTGGGACTTGGCTAGCTATATAAAGGGGGAGTCCCCCTCATTTGTAATTCATTAGAAAGTAGACAGTAGAGAAGATTAGAATAGACATAGAGTAGAGGGACAACTTAGAAGTAGCTTAGTATAGATTGATAGTGTAGTTTGAAGAAGAGGGAAAGTTTTCCCTTTGAAAACTTTGTAAGAAATTGTTGTGAACACTCTCTCAATAAAAGAGTTTTTCATCGATGGTGAATTTCGTCTTTGTTGTGAGTAGCTAGCAAGGTTTCTTTGTCCTTCCGATTCAAGTAGTGACTTAAAGTAGAATAAGTTTCATTTCATGCAAGTAGATGTTAATCAGGAATGTGGTGTTTGATCTAAGCAACTTCGGCTCTATCCATGTATCTTTCACTAGTGTATTTTGTCGATGGTGAATGCCTTGTGTGGTCAATCGGAATATCATGTACTTAACTTCAATCACGCTTGGAATAATGGTATGCGTCGTTGTGATGGTATCTTTATGTCAAGTGGTGGTTTGAACATCTTTAGTATCTCCCTTGAAGATTGCACCGACTCCGTGGAAGCTGTCCTATGCGAGGCAAAGCGAAGTTTGGTAGAAGTTTGCTGAAGTTGAGCTCCATATCCCACACCCTAGAGTAGATTAGACTCTCTTAACCCTACCCCATTTCAATTCAGTACTTTCTGGTTAGAATAGGAAACTCGCGCTTCATAGACAAATCTTTTGAGCATTTGAATTCCTTTCTCCGCTGCCGAACAATTCCGTAAGTCCCCTTGAAATACCAAAATCACATCGTAGCCAAACTAAGCTTCATTCGCGACCGAAGAACCTTGGAGTTGAACGCACGAACTTTCTCTCGCAATCTTAGCGTAGGAATACTTTGATCAAGAGAGAATAGGGAAGCCGCTATAAACTTTATTCTTGCTGGTGCTACAAGTGAAAACACATCAACAGACCCCTGACATTAAAAAGACATATTCAAGGATTGTTGCAAAACCTAAACATTTGGATGGAGAAGATACCTTGACATATGAGGAATGTGTGACAGAGCCCCAGAACAACCTCTTGGATGTGCCTGTAACTGGTGATGGTGAGGATATGTTTGACAAAAAAGACACCACAACAGCCTTGAAACTTAATTCAGATTCATCCAGTGATGATTCAAAGACTAATGACTTCATAGATGATTCTACTAGAGTTGATGTTTATGATGAGTTCAGTAATGTACTTTCTAAAGAAGAGCATGTTGAGGGTAATTATGATGATGTCTTCAAATTAACTGATGATGATGGTCCTATATTTAATTTTAGTGATGATGAAACAAGTGGTGTTTGGTTTGAACCTCAATCCAAGCCTATGGAAGGGCATAACTATAATGATGTCAGTACTAGGGAGTTGAACAGTGATCAATTCACAAAGGCAACCATTCATGAAGAGTATTGTGATCACATTTTTCCTGAACGGAGCAATCAGCCTTTTAGCACTTGGGATCTTGGTGTGTTGGCACCTAAGTATAATGAGGATTGTACATGGGATGAATTTCCTTTTGGCCCTGATGATGTTGAAATCTTAGAGCATAATGTAAGCCATGAGGATGCTATTGAAGAAGGTAATTTTAGAAAGCTTGATGATGATCTTGAACACAAATCTGGTTCATTAATGCATGGAGTTGATTATAAACAAAGGCTTAGTGCTTGTTGAGTTTGATCCTCATCCTAATGTTGAGGATTTTCATCAAGTTGGTGAAGGAGAGTCACCTATTGAAGCTCCAAATGAAGATATGATTGTTGCAGCCTTAACTCGTTTTGACAACACTCACAGGATAATTGAAGATCATTTTTGGAAGGCACCACTTGAGAGGAGACAAAAAGGCATTGAAGAAGAACTTTCTCTTGCAAAATTGCAAGTGCTCAAAGAAGCTTTGTTAGCAATGAAATCAAATTATTTGCACCTACTATCAAATAGAGAACATCTCTTCAAGCTTGTTAAAATATATTTTGATGCATTGAGAGGAAAGCAAGAAGAAGTTGATAAGCTTACCTTCAAGCTTAAGGGTACTAGGGATTCCGTGAAGAGTACTCAATTGGCCCTTCAAGAATCAGAAGATCAAGTTGACAAACTTTGTTTAGAGTTGAGTTTGACACATTGTCCATCAGCCGAATCAGAAATTCAGTCATCTATGGCAGCCACATCCAAAGAACAACAATCCAACACAAAGATTATGGAGGTGTTGTGACCTTTTCACACATCACCCCATTCAAAATGGGGACCCCCCTAATTTTTGCTTCGTTCCTCGTCTTTTGGCTTTGGTTTTGTCTCTCTCTCTCTGTCTCTCTTTCTGTTGTCTGCCTTTCCGGTATGTGCCCATCTGTGAGCTTAAATGTGAAATTTTGGCTAAGTCTATAGAATTAGGGTTTTGAGTTTTCTGGTCAATTTAAAGTCAAATGAAGTGAATAAGTTGGAATCTGAGCTTCACGTTGCAGTTAGTATGCTTCCGGCAGGCTCCCTCTGAATTTTCACTGAATTCTGCCAATTTTCTATTTTTAGTAAGTGTCAATTTGGGGTTTGTTTCCTTGAGATTTTCACGTTCTGACAGCTGCATTGTGTTTCGAGCACTTTGAACTCATCACTGGCAAAATTTGAGCAGAAACGGGCGACTTGCTATTTTTAGCAGTTTTGCCTTCGGAGGCAGATATTAGAGTTTGCATGTTGAATTTTCAGATGCATGTCCGAGGTTTCTTTGTGGGTTTTTCGAGACCCTCGCAGTGATGTAACATGCAAAACGGGACGACAACTTTCAGCATTCAGCCTTCGGAGGCTGTAATTAGGGTTTGCATGTAAGTTTTCTCAGCGCATGTCAGCATTATCTTTCTGGGTTTTCCGAGAGCTTCGCAACGAGGTAACATGCAAGCGAAGTCAGTCACTTTTCAAAAACTTGCTATTTTTAGCCAGTACTTGCATGTCGATGAATTTTCTGGGTTTTTCTGGGTTTTTCAAGATCTCTCGGACAGTGTGACATGCAAAATCATCTAACAGTTGGTTGATCACCTTTTCATCCACTTACTATTTTTAGCAGTACCACTCCAGTAGCTGCCCAACACTTCAAAAACACGAACACAGTAACATGCAACAAAAACAAAGTTAAATGGAGGTCATTCAAGGCACATGCAAGATGAATTAGGGTTTCGTGCTTCAAGACTCAAAATGAGGGGTCAAATGCCAAAATTTCCAAAAATCGAGGTATCCCATCGTGATTAGCATATTTCAAGGAGTCTGCTGGTAAATTTTGAAGGCAAACAGAGCACTTACTACTTATAGTAAGGCGTTCCTGAAGCAGGCTATAAATAGAAAGTCAACATCAGGCACCAGTGTGAACAGGCAGCTCACCCCATGAGGAGCACGACATTCAAATTTCAAGTCAAACGGAGCTATGGAAGTTGTAAATTTTTATAATCAGATTATATCCACAAAAAATTAATTCAAATCAGACAATGACACAGCAGATACCCTGGGAAAACCCTCCTCTTGAGGGAGAAAAACCCAGCAACAAAGATCTCTCTTATATATATAAGTGATGGCACCAAATCGCTTTACAATGAGGCCAATCACAAGGCCAATCTTCAGAACTTACACAAGATACAAAGACAAATAATAAACTGCCTCTCCTTAAGATCCAATTCTGCCTTAGAAGAATTCACAATCTGCTCTTTGAGGAATTCGCAATCTACTCTTGAAGAATTCGCACTTGCATGAAAAGATAATTCGAACTTACTTGATGATGAATGAGGAAATACGAACTCTTATTTATATGTCTTTGAAGAGTCGCCTCCTTTCTCTTGATACAAGTCGGCCAGATATAATGAATATATTTTTCTTTTAATTAATCGCGCCAATAGAGAGAAGTCAGCCTTGGAAGAGTCTCTTTATTTAACAATTCGTTGCCATATAAATTAAATAGCCTTAAGGCTATCATTTAATTTATTAAGCTGGAATATAAAATCTCGAAGCTGTTTATCATTAACACTCCCTCTCAGCTAGAGAGAGTACTTCCAGCTGCTCAAAACAAATTACCCCAACATGATGCCCATCACATTGGCCACAATCAAATGTGAAAAGAAGAATATCACCTCAAAGTGATATTAGATATCGCGTCAACACAATATCAACCATAATGGCTACAACCATACTATGGTAAGTACAAGTGTTCATCACTTGCGTGATGTTGTCACCTCAACGTGACTTTCACCATGACTCTCTCAGAGGGTGAAACACAAGTACAACATATGTCATGGAGTCTCACACATGACATCCACCATGACTCAGCTCAGAGGGTGAAAACAAGAGCTTTCACCTCAAATTCCTCCGTCTTAGAGGAAGATGCATTATCAAGGGCTTGCACCTCAAATTCCTTCGTCTCAGAGGAAAATGCATTAACAAGGGCTTGCACCTCAAATTCCTCCGTCTCAGAGAAAAATGCATTAAACAAGGCTCACTGATACTGAGACTCTTACTCAGTCAAGGCTAGATTCTCCACCATACCAAGCTTATCTCGGAAGTACACAAACTTTATCCTGGCAAGAGGCTTGGTGAGAATATCTGTCGTCTGCTCATCAGTGCTGATGTACCTCAACTGTACAGCCTTCCTCAGTACCATATCTCTGATATAGTGGTACTTGATCTCAACATGCTTGGTTCTGTCATGAAACACAGGATTGACAGAAAGCTTCACACAACTCTAATTATCAAAATGAATGATAGTAGGCTCCATTGATTGTCCAAACAATCCTGCAAGGAGCTTACGAAGCCACACTACTTCCCGAGTTGCCAAACAAGCGGCAATATACTTTGCCTCTGCTGTACTCAGTGCTACAGATGACTGCTTCCTGCTACACCAGGAAATCATAGCTGAACCAAAACTGAAGCAACAACCAGAGGTGCTCTTCCGATCTGTGACATAACCTGCCCAATCAGAATCAATGAAACCATGTAACTCCAAGTCTGCATCTGAAGAATACCTCAACCCATATCCAACTGTACCACGCAAGTACCTTAGGATATGTTTAGCTGCAACAAGATGTATCTGTCTCGGATCACACATAAACTGGCTAAGTGCACTCACTGCATAGCAAATATTAGGTCTAGTGTTAACTAGATACATCAAGGATCCAATCAGCTGTCTGTACAATGTAGGATCCACCAAATTTGAACTAGCTGCAGCCTCCTTCAATTTATGTAGATTGGTCTCCATAGGTGTAGACATGGATTTGCAATCCATCATGCCAAATCTCTTGAGTATATCAATGGTGTACTTTCCTTGACTTAGAATCATCTCATCTGGTTTATGCCAGACTTCTAATCCAAGGAAGTAATGCATGAGCCCAAGGTCCTTCATCTCAAATTCCGAAGTCAACTCCTTCTTACACTCAAGAATCAAGTGATTTTCTCCAGTGAGGATCGGATCGTCAACATATAAAACCAAAATTAATGCATCACCATTGATTACCTTGAAGTAGAGATTTGAATCAGCATCATTCTTCAAGAAGCCCAAACTTGACAGGTACCAATCAATCCTTTCGCAGACCATGCATCTAGGAGCCCGCTTAAGACCATATACAAGGCCTTCTTCAGCTTTGCAAACATGTACCCTTCCTATGAACCTCAAATCCATCAAGTTGCTCTATATAAACCTATTCCTCAATCACTCCATTGAGAAAGGTTGTCTTCACGTCCATCTAGTGAATCTTCCATCCTTTAGATGCAGCAATAGCAATGATGGTCCTGACAGAAGTATAGCGAGCAATGAGTAAATGTTTCTTCATAATCAACTCCCCTCTCTTTCTCGAGAGAACCCACGAGCCAATAACACTGGCCTGAGATTTGACACCACCATCACCTGACAATGGAATTTGCAGCACTTATCCATAGCAAATGTCGCAAGAGGCCCAATGCGAGGTTCACCAGATCAATATCTTTTGGTTCTGAAGTCTCCCTCTGAATCTCAGGAGTATGGTCAACTTCCATATCCTGAGGAGACTCTTCATTATCAATCTCCATATGAATCCCCTTGGATCTTCTGAATGCAACATCTTCCTCGAATGTGACATCCCTACTGATCTCTATCATCTTCTGACCTGGAATGTAAATTCTGTAGGCTTTTGATGTCTCACTATAGCCCACAAATATTCCCTTCTTGCCAGAAGGCTCCAACTTGGTTCTCTTTTCCTTGGGAACATGAATAAAGACAGGACATCCAAAGATCCTCAAATGACTAACTTCAGGCTTCTTCCCTGTAAAGGCTTCTTCTGGAGTCATATTCTCCAAGATCTTATGAGGACTTCTATTCTGAACATACACAGTTGTCCTGGAAGCTTCTGCCCATAGGAAGGTTTGCAAATCTTGATCATGGATCATGGCCTTCTCTGCTTCCATGATCGTTCTGTTCTTTCTTTCTGCAACACCATTTTGTTGAGGATTATAGGGAACACAAAACTCCCTCTTAATCCCTGCATCAATACAAAAATTCCGAAAACTACTAGAGGTGTATTCTCCACCATTGCCAGATCTGAGGACCTTAATTCTTTTACTAGAAAGATTTTCTACCAAGGCTTTAAACTCTTTAAACCTATCCAACACTTCCTCAGACTCTTTAGATTTCAAAAAATAAATCCAAGTCTTCCTAGAGTGGTCATCAATAAACAAAACATAATACAAGAATCCACTTGAAGACGAAATAGACATAGGACCACATAACTCAGAATGAATAAGATCTAGAATACACTTAGATCTATTTTCTCTACTATGAAAAGGGGCTTTTATATTCTTACCCAATGCGGCCCTTGGTACCTTCGTGCTCCTGGTTGAACTTAGGAAGGCCCGTCACCATCTTCTCCATGATAGGTAAGGCTCGGAAGTGTAAGTAAGCCAATCTCCGATGCCAAAGATCGCAAAGACTTGAAGAGTCATGAACCAAAGCTTGTAAAGAACGTGTGCAGACCTTGTAGAGGTTTTCATGTCTAACTCCAATTACTTGAGCATTCTTGAAGCTAGAGTTCTCCATCCACACTAGAACTTTGCCTTTGGAGAAGGCAACTTGATATCCTTTATCTTCCAAAGCTGAAATAGAAATAAGGTTGCACTTGATTCCAGGAACATAAAGAACATTACCCAACTGGAGTGAGATGCCAGAATCCAAATGAAGTGTAGAGGTCCCAATTCCTTTCACAGAGTAGCTAGCATCATCTCCAATGATGACTTGTTCAGAGGACTCCTTTTCCATCAAACTTGATAAGTGCTCCTTAAAGCCAGTGATGTGTCGTGAAGCACCACTGTCGATTATCCACGTGTTGGTGTCGGAAGGTACACTGCTTGATAATGCCGAATAGAACAAATATTCACTTGAATCATTTTGTGGAGAAGCATCATCAACATCCGCAACGGTAGCTTGTTGCTTAGGCCTAGTTGGACAATACTTGGTGAAGTGCCCAAACTTATCACACCTAAAACATTGAATCTTGGACATATCCCTCTTCTTCTTGAATGGAGGTGCATCATCATTTCCCTTGTCACGATTCCTCTTGAAGAATCCTTTCCTTCCATCCTTTCCTTTCTTCTTTGAAGCATGGGAGGCGAGAACATGAATATCTTCATTCTTTGAACTTTGACCAACGCCGCTTGCCACCAACCTTGATTCCTCTTGAATGCAATCTGATCTTAGGTGATCAAACTTAGGCGATTTCGATCTTGCACTGATTCCCTGAATGTAAGATTCCCAAGGTAGACCATTGAGAGAAAGCATAGTCAAGTCTTTGACATCAACCATATGCCCTATTGTCGAGAGCTGATCTCTCAAATCTGCAATCCTCATAAAGTATGCAATCATTGTTTCACCTTTCGCCATCTTCACATGATGAAGTTGTTGCTTCAGTGCAAGCACTCGACTAGTATTGTTGATTTCGTACATCTTTTCCAATGTTTTGAACATGTCTCTCGCTGTCTTCAACTTAGAGACGATAGGCACAATATGATCCTTGACAGAATCAACCAATATCTTGATTGCTTTAATATCTTTCTTCACCCATTGTAACTTCGCTTCTTCCTCCTCAAGTTCAGGAACGCTGGACTCTACAAACTCACCCAAGTCATTTTCACGCAAGGTAAGCATGATCCTAAACCTCCATCATGTGAAGTTAGATGCACCCTCGAGTCTATCCTCAATCTTCAACCTGTTCACCATCTTGACTAATGTAGATAGATGAACAACTAGGCATTGCTGATTAGTAATAATCTAATCACAATCCTCTCAAACCCGCTCTGATACCATGTAAATTTTTATAATCAGATTATATGCACAGAAAATTAATTCAAATCAGACAATGACACAGCAGATACCCTGGGAAAACCCTCCTCTTGAGGGAGAAAAACCCAGCAACAAAGATCTCTCTTATATATATAAGTGATGGCACCAAATCACTTTACAATGAGGCCAGTCACAAGGCCAATCTTCAGAACTTACACAAGATACAAAGACAAATAATAAACTGCCTCTCCTTAAGATCCAATTCTGCCTTAGAAGAATTCACAATCTGCTCTTGAAGAATTCGCACTTGCATGAAAAGATAATTCGAACTTACTTGATGATGAATGAGGAAATACGAACTCTTATTTATGTCTTTGAAGAGTCACCTCCTTTCTCTTGATACAAGTCGGCCAGATATAATGAATATATTTTTCTTTTAATTAATCGCGCCAATAGAGAGAAGTCGGCCTTGGAAGAGTCTCTTTATTTAACAAACAGTTGCCATATAAATTAAATAGCCTTAAGGCTATCATTTAATTTATTACGCTAGAATATAAAATCTCGAAGCTGTTTATCATTAACACTATAAATAGAAAGTCAACATCAGGCGGTAGTGTGAACAGGCAGGTCACCCCATGGGGAGCACGGCATTCAAATTTCAAGTCAAACGGAGCTGTGGAAGTCTTAAAATCAATCAACTACTATAAATAGTAAACCACCTTCAGAAACATATTATTTTTAGTAGGTCAGCTCGAGATGGCAGTGTGAAATGTGGTTAAAATTTCAAATCAAACGGAGCTAGAGAGATTCAAAAATCAAGCACTTGCTATTTTTAGCAGGCCTGTGCAGAGGAATTAGGGTTTCCTAAAATCTAGGGCGAAACATGACAGTCATGCAGAAGCAGCATCCAACCACGATCGACGTCCTTCAGGCAATCAGCACACAAAGTTTGAGCAATTACTATTTTTAGTAAGTTGCTAAAAATAGCAGGCATATGCGAGCATCAGGTGCCAGAGGCACAATCACATCCCGAGGTTCGAGATAAAGCAAAAATCAGGCTTTTTGGAGCCAAAAATCAGCTTAAAATGCAAAATTTGGGGAAACTTTCTAAAAATAGAAAATTAGGGCAAACAAGGGGCTAGCATGAACAAATCGTTCCAAGTCAGACGAAACTATAAAGAGTTCACTAAGCCTAAGAAATTTGAAGTCCAGCATCAAATTTTGCCCTAGAAGCTACCTGAAGATGATAAAATCCTTCTAAGTCTGAGAAATTTAAAGTTGGCATGGTGAAATGTGCCCTTACGAGCTTGAAGGAATTGAAATTTTCTCTAAGTATGTGAAATTGAAAGCTCCAGCATGAAAATGCGCCCCTGGAGTTGAAGAAGTGATTGAAAAGTTTCTAAGTCCTTCAAATTGAAACTACAAGGGGCTAAAAGCACCCAAACTTGAAGGAGGTTTGAAAATTTCTAAGTCTTCGAAATTTGAAGTTGCCACCCTCAAATGCGCCCAGGGTCAAAGAGGGAGCTTGGAAATTGACTAAGGCATCTAAACTTGAAGCTCACTGCCTCATTTGCGCCCTTGGAAGAAGATGGAGTTTGAAATTTCTTCTAAGTATGGTAAACTCAAAGCCTGAACCTCTATTTGCGCATTTGCTAGAAGAGTGGGCCTTGAAATTTTCTAAGTCATGAAATTTGAAGCTCCAAGGGCAAAATGCGCCCAAGCTTGGGAAGATGTTATGAAGAAAAATCCTAAGTGTTGAAACTGAAAGTAGAGGGGCTTAAATGTGCCCTTAGCAAGGAGGAAGCTACAAAATTTTTCTAAGTGCTCAAACTAGAACCATGACCCCTCAAATGCGCCCTTGAACTTGAAGTTGGCTGAAAATCTTCTAAGTGTTTGAAGTTGGAAGCTCCCATTCCCAAATGCGCCCTTGAGAGAAAATGAAAGATAAGCTGATGTGAAAATTTCTAAGGCATAGAAATGGAAGCAGACCCTTGCAAATGCGCCTTAGTGGAGAGTTGGGTTGGAGAAGTTTTCTAAGTCTAAAAGTGAAGGCACAGGGTATCAAATGCGCCCCAAGCTAGAGTTAGATCATGAAAAATTCTAAGTGTTGGGAAATTGGAAGTATACCATGCCAAATGCACCCAACATCCATGAAGACATCAAAAATTTTCTAAGGCATTTAAGCTTGAAGTTGGACACCCCAAATGCGCCCAAGCAAGGAATGAAGGCAAGAAAAGTTTCTAAGTGTTCAAAACTTGGAGTAGACACCCCTGTTTGCACCCAAGAGGATTTTGATGAGGGAATTTTTACTAAGGCATGTAAACTCAAGGTATGAAGGCTCAAATGCGCCCTTGAGGGAGAAGATGATAGGAAAATTTTCTTATCATTTGAAATTGAAAGTTCAAGGGGTCATATGCGCCTAGGAGTTGAGGGGAGAGTTTGATATTTCCTAAGTGTTCAAAACTCAAAGTATCTGGAATATACCGAGCCAAATTTTTTCGTTTTTTAAATAACAGATTACAACATTCAAGCCAGTGCACCCGTTAAGGTTAGAAGGGTAAACCGAAACGTGCAAGAAGTAAACTTAAGATGCAGAAGGGAACTCAACGCCAAGTATGTGCTACCCAATCCAAGGTGGAGTGAGGGGCGACCATATGACGGAGTGATTACAGAAAGTAAAGCTTGAAAGGAAATGCTGAATAACGGAACTACTCAACACCCAGAATGTGCTTGCTCACCCCGAAGGGAAAGTAGCTACCATAGGGCGGAGCTCTACAATTTCCAACTAAGACTGAAAGCATACGTAAAGGAAATGCTGAATACTGAATCTACTCTACACCCAGAATGTGCTTGCTGACCCAAGATGGGAAAGTAGCGACCATAGGGCGGATAAAGATTACATACAATTTCAAAATGCTGAAAGAGAGAACTTTACAATCTGACTGAGCAAGAATCTAAGACCGACAGTACTACTGCCAGTATACAATTTGAAAGATGATTACTTGCTACCAATTACAAATCAGCCTTTAAGAATATTGCAATAATTTTGATGCATTCAATGATTGCCAAGAATAAGCTTAACTTGCATGAAAGGAACGGATCCAACCTCTTTAAATCTGTGCAATCTTCAATGATGTCTCCGTGAAGCCTCTAAGAGTTCCCAGCACCCATCCAAGAGCAATAGTGCAGATCCCTATTTGCTGTTATAACAAAACTGTATTTTTTCTTCATAAACCAGCAACACAGATTTATATAAATGCTTAGATCTTCCTAGAAACTGATCCAAATGACTAGATATTTAATGCGAAACAACTTTAACAAGAAGGCGCTCAAACTAGAAACAAGAAACAGACTTGAGAAACCACTTATATTAAATGCACAAATCCCAAGACCTTGAGAATGGTACGGCCTTGCTGACAGGTTCGACTTCACTTTAAAAATCAGATACACCAATAAAAATTCTGCAACTTAACACACAATGGCGCCCAAGCCAAAGGAATAGAACTATCCAATACCCACAATGCAATATTTTGTATTTTTGGAGATATGAATGAAATACTAGATCTGCTGTAGCTAATGCGCCAAAAACAGAGAACCTCTAACATGCAAGATCTGAAACTAACAATACGAATGCAGATTTAAATGCACGGAATACAATGAATTCACAACTAGACTAAATTCATCACTAGTCGTTGTCTTACAAACGAGAAGAGATGCCCAATGGTTAGGAGGTCTTCATCCCTCGAAGTGATCCAGATTCAATCCGGCAGCATAACGGTGTATTTTCCAAGATGACCCAAATGATGCACAAGACTCCCTTTTTATAATTTCTGCTTGACTTCACGAAACCCTAGAAACAGCTTTTAGGTCAAAACTTTCATCTTCTCAAGAAGGCGTACCTTCTCCTCAAAGCATTAATAAATGATATTTTAATTAAAAGTCCATCTTGAAAAGTGCGCCCCACATCATCTTGCTTGACTTAGGCAATAATTAAAATAATCATTTAATGAGGGCGCCACCCTCAATGGCCCCTTTTTAAAACATCTTTAAGTCATTACTTCTAAGCCCAAGGTCAACATTAAAATATAATATTTAAATGTGCCTTTAATGAAATAACTTAACTTATCCCTCCGGAGGTGCACTGAAGCCAAAACTGATCCAAACATCTGACCATTGAAACAGGAAGTCAACCGAGCTGAACATCATCTGCCAAACTGCCAAAAATAGAATTTACTAAAAATAGTAAATTCCAAAAAGTACCCAGAATGCCGGAATGATCATACCACTGCGAAGCCCTCTGAAAACCCAGAAGGAATCCGCCATTAAAACTGACATCTCCGAACAATGACCTCCTCAAAATTAGGAAACCCTAATTTTAACTTCCGACTAGCCTCCGGGTTCCCAACGAAAGGCCAACGGTCACTGAAACTGTCACGCTTAGAAAGGGGACATTACAGTCCGCCCTCCCCAAGATTGCTTGTCCTCAAGCAATTGCAAACTAGGGTGCTGCATTATCTCATCACTTTCCCACGTTGCATCCTCCATCGGCAGGTTCTTCCATTTTACCAAACATTCTCTGATAGTTCTATTCCTCAAGGAACGTTCTCTGAAGTCAAGTATCGACTCGGGAACCAGAACCAACTGTCCTTCCTCGTCCAATGGTGGCAACTGTGAAGAAGCGACCACATTGTGTCCAAGAGCCTTCTTGAGGCGAGACACGTGGAAGACGTTATGCACTCTGCTATCTGAAGGTAGCTCCAACTCATAAGCAACAGCCCCAACCTTTCTGATGACCCTAAACGGCCCATAGAAGCGAGGTTTGAGCTTCTCAGCTCCACTCTTCTTGAGAGTTGACTGTCTGTAAGGTTGTAAACGGAGATAGACCATATCCCCAACCTCAAAAGAACGCTCAATACGCTTCTGATCAGCATACAACTTCTGCTGATTTTGTGCAATCTGCAAATTCTCCTTCAAGGACCTCATTATGTCCTGACTATGCTGCAACAAATCCTTGGCTAAAGGAGCTTTGCTGTCACCAAACACCAAATCTGCAAAGCTGGGTGCTTCATACCCATAAAGTGCCAAGAAAGGAGACATTTTGATTGACATATGGAAGGTAGAGTTGTAACAGTACTCGCCTATATGCAGCCACTTAACCCAAGCTTTCTGCTGTTCTGACACATAGTTTCTCAAGTAGCCTTCTAGCCACTTGTTCACCACTTCTGTTTGCCCGTCAGTTTGGGGGTGATAACTCGTGCTTGGGGTGAGCACAGTACCACTCATTCTAAAAATTTCCTGCCAAAAGGTACTTAGGAACTTACTGTCCCTATCACTTACAATATTCTTAGGCAAACCATGAAGTCTAAACACTTCTCGAAAAAACAAATCTGCAACTTGGGCTGCAGAAAAAGTGCTGGTAATGGCAAAGAAATGAGCAAACTTGGTGAGTCTGTCAACTACCACATAAATGCAATCCTTCCCTTGGGCCTTGGGCAACCCAGTGATGAAATCCATTGAAATGCTTTCCCATTTTTGATTGGGAATTGGAAGTGGTTGCAGCAAACCGGCTGGTAAGGTGTGCTCATTTTTATTTGCTTGGCAAACAGGACATTCCTGAATGTAACGTTGAACCTCCTTCTTCAAACCTTTCCAAGAAAACCTTTCTCGGATCTGCCTATAGGTCTTGAAAAACCCTTGGTGACCAGCAACTGGAATGTCATGAAAATTCAAGAGAATCTTCTTCTTGAGCTTAGAATCGGCTACCAGAAAGATTCTACCCTTATACTAAATCAAACCCTCAACCACTTGGTACTTTTCATCATGGAAAGTACCTTCCAGAATGCTGGTTGCAAACTGATTTTTTGCATAATCAGCCAGCAACATGTCTCTCCAGTCTGCAGTAAGCTCACACAATGAGCTAAGATGAGGCCTTCTGGATAGAGCATCGGCCACTACATTATTTTTTCCTTTGACGTATTCAATGTCAAAGTCGTAAGCTTGAAGCTTACTTACCCATTTCTGTTGCCTCTCATTTAAATCCTTCTGGTGCATAAAATGCTTGAGGCTATTGTGGTCTGTTTTAACCACGAACTTATTCCCCACCAAGTACTGTCGGAACTTGGCTAATGCATGCATAATGGCAAGCATTTCTTTGTCATAAATTGAATATGACCTTTCCACACCCCTTAATTTCCGGCTTTCAAACACAATAGGGTGTTTGTCTTGCATCAGGACAGCACCAACTCCTTCACCCGATGCATCACACTGCAGCTCGAATGGCTTAGAGAAATCAGGGATAGCCAAAACTGGGCACGAGCTCATGATCTTCTTAAATTTTTCAAACACAACTTGAGCCTTTTCTGACCAAACAAAGGCTCCCTTTTTGGTGAGATCAGTAAGGGGAGCCGCATTCTGAGAATACCCCTTAACAAACCTCCGATAGAAACCACAAAGGCCCAAAAAACCTTTCAACTGAGTCAAACTTTCAGGTGGTGGCCAATCAACCACGGCTTTGATCTTCTCCGGATCCACCTTTACTCCCTCAGCACTGATTATGTGGCCAAGGTATAATAACTCCACCATTCCAAATTCACATTTGGAAGCCTTTGCGAACAAACTCTCAGATTCCATGATACTAAGCACTTCCTCCAAGTGCTTGAGGTGATCTTCCCAAGTCTTGCTGTAGATCAGAATGTCGTCAAAAAATATCAGCACAAACCGCCTTAACTGATTCTGAAACACACGGTTCATGCAAGACTGAAAGGTGGCCGGTGCATTAGTCAAACCAAATGGCATGACTAAGAATTCGAAGTGGCCATAGTGACATCTGAAAGCTGTCTTTTCCACATCTGATCCCCTCATCCTTATCTGATGGTAACCGGATCTTAGATCAATCTTTGAGAAGAACTTAGCCCCATGTAGCTCATCAATGAGCTCATCTATTCTGGGAATGGGGTATCTATTCTTGATAGTGCTTTGGTTCAAAGCACGATAGTCCACGCACATGCGCATGGTACCATCCTTCTTCTTTACAAGAACCACTGCAGAAGCAAAGGGGCTCTTGCTTGGGCGTATGAAACCCATCTCCAAAAGTTCTCGGATATTCTTCTCAATCTCATCCTTTTGCCTCTTCGGATACCGGTATGGAGTTGTGATCACCGGTTTAGCTCCTTCCTTGAGCTCTATGATGTGTTCTGAACCTCGATCAGGAGGAGGTCCAGGAGGTAAATCAGCAAACACTTTACTCTTTTTGGTGAGTAAAGATTGGATATCAGGAGGATGCTCTACTTTAGTTTCAGCTGGACTTGCTGGAAGAATCATGCACTCAGCAGCCCATTCCACTTGATCATGACGTATCAACTTCGCCATCCTCTTGAATGATACAATCCGAGGACCACCATTTGACATACCTCTCAACACCACCTTCTTCCCATCGGATTGAAACTTCAACTCCATAGTTTGCAGATTTAGAGAGATCTCTCCAAGAGATCGCAGCCATTGAATGCCAAGGACAGCATCCGTATCTCCAATACTGACCACATAGAAGTCATCCTTGACTTCGTAATTGCCCAATTGCATTGACATGTTCGGAATCCTCTTGGTGCATGAGATGTGAAACCCATCCGCAACCATAACTCTGAACCCTTCAAAGTCTTCTGTTTGCAATCCTTTCTTTGCCACCACAACTTCGTCTATGAAGTTATGTGTTGCACCAGTGTCAATCAAAGCAACAATACGTTGCCCTTTGATCATTCCCCGAACTTTAAAGGACTCATTTTTTTGGAAGCTCGAAAGCTGAGCCAATGTACCACCACTTTCTTTTTCACCTTCAGACTCTTCTGGAGTATTTTCTTCATCGCTGTCCTCAAAGTCAGCTTGCTGATCAGAAAAATCAGAATTGCTTTCATCAGCTGTGTAGAACTCAATTTGATGAATTTTAGCCCCCTTGGGGCACACATGATCTTGTGACCATTTTTCCCAACAACGGAAACATAAACCTTTCCTACGGAGTTCATTGATAGTTTCTGGATCCAATCTTGAGCCAGGGGGTTTTTGAGGTTTAAACTCCTTATGGTGAGGCTTCTGATGAAACTTTTTCCCTCTATCTCCTTTGTGAAACGCTGGTTTGGAATGGAACTTAGCTTTGGGAGCAGCCCACTCCATGTTTCTAGCTTTTTTCATTGCTTCTTGTAGGGACGGTGGATCAAAAGCTTTGATCCACCCCTTGATTGGCTCCATCAATCCTTCAGTGAATAGGATTACTAACCTTCTCTCTGTGATTCCAGTGACCATAACTGAAAGTCTTTGAAACTCAGCTATGTAGGCATCCACAGTGCCATATTGTCTCAACTGTGCCAACTCCCTAAAGTGCACTTCTGGGTCCTTCTCAAACCTTTCAATGAATCTATTGGAGAATTCATCGTATCTAGTGATAGACCCATGACCTAAGGTGACTAGGCCATGGTACCACCATTCATGCGCCACCCCATCTAGGTGTAGCGTAGCGAATCTAATCGCTTCTTCTTCAGCCATTGGCCTAAGTGCCAAGTAGTTGTCTAGTTTTTGTAACCAGGCTCGAGCAGAATTATTATCGCTTCCATCAAAATGGGCAAGCGTAACCTTGTTGAGAGCTTGATTCCAATCTCCTTGTGCTGGGGTTCTTCTTTGATCATAGTTCCTACCTTGGCCTCTATCCTTCCTCCTATACTCCATGTAATCATTGAAGGACATCTCAAGTTTTACTTCATCAGAAAGAGTGTCATACTCTGTTCGGCCTATCCTCACCCTCTCCAAGGGTGAAATATTTTCTTCAGGATCAGGCTGTGGGGTTGCTGGTGTCAGAAACGTGGGTTTGAATGGTCTAGCAGAAATGTAAGTGTTGCTCACTGCAGGTTGGGCAACATGACCATTGTGCGGGTTGGAAGAACTGTGCTCCCCGGTATGCCCTGTGTTGTGTTGTGGAATATTGGGACCCAATCTCCCCAACAGGAGAGAAAACATATCCATCATGGCATCCATCTTCTTATCGAGTCCTTGCCCCAAATTGGCTGAATTGTCTATACCCTTCCCATTGTCACCTCTGTTGCCAGAACTTCTTTCGTTATCCCCCATTTCTGTTTCTTGCGAAGGCTCCCAATTAGCCCTCAAAACCTCGGAAGCTGTGTGCCCTTCTGGGGCTTGATGCAACTGAGTCTGAACTGTACCTCTCTTGTATACTCTTGCCAAATACCTCTGTTCTCTGTCACTCATAGAAGGCTGATTTCACAGGATGGCAGGATGATGGCTCTGATACCACTGAAATATACCGAGCCAATTTTTTCGTTTTTAAATAACAGATTACAACATTCAAGCCAGTGCACCCGTTAAGGTTAGAAGGGTAAACCGAAACGTGCAAGAAGTAAACTTAAGATGCAGAAGGGAACTCAACGCCAAGTATGTGCTACCCAATCCAAGGTGGAGTGAGGGGCGACCATATGACGGAGTGATTACAGAAGTAAAGCTTGAAAGGAAATGCTGAATAACGGAACTACTCAACACCCAGAATGTGCTTGCTCACCCCGAAGGGAAAGTAGCTACCATAGGGCGGAGCTCTACAATTTCCAACTAAGACTGAAAGCATACGTAAAGGAAATGCTGAATACTGAATCTACTCTACACCCAGAATGTGCTTGCTGACCCAAGATGGGAAAGTAGCGACCATAGGGCGGATAAAGATTACATACAATTTCAAAATGCTGAAAGAGAGAACTTTACAATCTGACTGAGCAAGAATCTAAGACCGACAGTACTACTGCCAGTATACAATTTGAAAGATGATTACTTGCTACCAATTACAAATCAGCCTTTAAGAATATTGCAATAATATTGAAGCATTCCATGATTGCCAAGAATAAGCTTAACTTGCATGAAAGGAACGGATCCAACCTCTTTAAATCTGTGCAATCTTCAATGATGTCTCCGTGAAGCCTTTAAGAGTTCCCAGCACCCATCCAAGAGCAATAGTGCAGATCCCTGTTTGCTGTTATAACAATACTGTATTTTTTCTTCATAAACCAGCAACACAGATTTATATAAATGCTTAGATCTTCCTAGAAACTGATCCAAAAGACTAGAGACTGAAGGAAGACACCTTTAACAAGGAGGCGATCAGATTAGAATCACAAAACTGACTTGAAATGCTTCTATTTAATTTTTCACGAATCCCAATGCATTGCAAGAGGTACGGCCCAGCTGAAATGGTACGGCCTCCTTTAAAAATTCAATTCTCAATAATAAAATCTGGAAATTTAGGAACTTAGGCGCCTACCCTAAACAATGAGATTTATGAAATACCCAGAATGATATTTTTGTCTTTTTTTGAAATATGAATGAAATACTGAGTCTGCTGTAGCTAATTGCTAAAATCAGGAACCCTCTAACATGCAAGATCTGAAACTAACACTACTAATGCAGATTACAACGCACGGAATACAATGAATTCACAACTAGACTAAATTCATCACTAGTCGTTGTCTTACAAACGAGAAGAGATGCCCAATGGTTAGGAGGTCTTCATCCCTCGAAGTGATCCAGATTCAATCCGGCAGCATAACGGTGTATTTTCCAAGATGACCCAAATGATGCACAAGACTCCCTTTTTATAATTTCTGCTTGACTTCGCGAAACCCTAGAAACAGCTTTTAGGTCAAAACTTTCATCTTCTCAAGAAGGCGTACCTTCTCCTCAAAGCATTAATAAATGATATTTTAATTAAAAGTCCATCTTGAAAAGTGCGCCCCACATCATCTTGCTTGACTTAGGCAATAATTAAAATAATCATTTAATGAGGGCGCCACCCTCAATGGCCCCTTTTTAAAACATCTTTAAGTTATTACTTCTAAGCCCAAGGTCAACATTAAAATATAATATTTAAATGTGCCTTTAATGAAATAACTTAACTTATCCCTCCGGAGGTGCACTGAAGCCAAAACTGATCCAAACATCTGACCATTGAAACAGGAAGTCAACCGAGCTGAACATCATCTGCCAAACTGCCAAAAATAGAATTTACTAAAAATAGTAAATTCCAAAAAGTACCCAGAATGCCGGAATGATCATACCACTGCGAAGCCCTCTGAAAACCCAGAAGGAATCCGCCATTAAAACTGACATCTCCGAACAATGACCTCCTCAAAATTAGGAAACCCTAATTTTAACTTCCGACTAGCCTCCGGGTTCCCAACGAAAGGCCAACGGTCACTGAAACTGTCACGCTTAGAAAGGGGACATTACAGTATCACCTCCTAAATGCGCCTTGCTTGGCATGGAGATGAAGTGAAAAAAATTCTAAGTGTTGCTTACTTGAGGCTTGGACCCCTGAATGCGCCTAAATTTGAAGCTGGAGGTTGATGAAATAAAACTAAGCATTGAGGATCAAAAGTGGAAGGAGGCCATGGTAAGTGCACCCATCAAAGGTGAAGAGGACTTGAATTTTTTCTAAGTGTTTCAAATTTTAAATCAGGCCCCCTCAGATGCACCTAGGTTAAGGGTTGAAAGTTGGAAATCTTGCTAAGTGATGGAAAATGGAACCTCAAGGTGGTGATTGTGCCTACACTTGAAGAAGCATTGAAAAATTTTCTAAGTGTAACAAAAATGAAAGTTGAAGGGTCCAAATGCGCCTAAAGGAAAGAAGGTGACTCAAAATCTTTCTAAGGCATTGGAATTGGAGGTAGATACCCTCAAGTGCGCCCAGCTCAAGAAGGGAGATGGAAAAATATTCTAAGTGTATGAAATTTGAAGTGGAGAAGGAAGTTGATTGAAAATTTGCTTAAATGTTCAAAACTTGAAATTAGACCCCTAATTGTGCCTGGCATGAAGGATAAAATGGAAATTTTCTATGGAGCAAAGAAAATATGCCTAGAGATCAAGAATGAGAATAAAATTGTTGGCAAATATTTTTCTAAGGTTAAAATTCAAAAGAATTAAATGAACCCCTTCGTTGTATACCCATGAATTCGATGCGTTCTGAGGGAAATTTTCTTCTGGGTATTGAAGATTGTCGATGAGGAATGGATTTTAGTTGCGGCGTTTGTGTTTAAAAAACCTTGTGCTCTAAGCTGATCAAAAAGATAGGCAACTTAGTTTAGTTTACTTTCTTTCAAACAACATCAGCAAGAGGGAGCTTCCCCTCCTAATTTGAAGAGCAGTTTATCTGTGCATAGCTGTCCGTTTTCAAATCCGCATTCCAAAGGTGCGAATTTAAACGCCAACACTAGGCCAGTGTAGAGTATGGGCCCAGTTATATTCTGTCCTAAACCCTGACTTACTTCAATAGCTTTAGCGTAAGCTTGATTTATGTCTGCTGGAGTGGGGTGAGATCTCACGAACATTGCAGTCAAAGGATCAAGTGCCGAATAATAGCTTTCTCGAGCATCAACAACAACATAAGGAGTCGTAACCTTGTTAGGGCCTTTTGGAACCTATTATTGAATGCATGAATGGGATCCTTGTCTTGTCTTCTCACCTCTGCAAATTGACGATAAAGTTCTACAGGGGTGATTGGTACACCAAACTTTCCGATGAAGGTCTCCTTCATCTGCTCCCATGTTCTTATAGACCCCACTGGTAGGTGAATGAACCAAAAATGAGCCTCTTCTCCCAAAGAATACGGGAACAGGCGGCAAGCCACGTCTGCATACCCAATCTGCCTATTGCGTAAGTGACCTTCAAACATCTTGATATGGTCCTCGGCCGTGTAGTTAACATCATTGGCAATGAACTTAGTACAAAAATTTTCAGGATTCTTTGGCATCTCATGGTAGTCTTGAAACTCTAGCGCAGATGGGTTGGTGACCAACCATGTAGCACCGTTTGGAGCAGGTTGACCTCCTTGCTGACATCCTGGTTGAGCCATAGCTTGAACATGTTTCGGCTGAGCAAATCTTGAAGCACTAGGTGGAGTTCTGAATAAACTCGAAATTTCTTCTTCGCTTGACTGAACTTCTTCGTTTGATAAAAAATTCTTCACTTGACTTGACTTCTTTGCTTGAATGAACTTATTTCTTCTTCCTTGATCTTGTAGGTAGCTCTAACTCCACAAAATCTTTAGATGAACTGGGCGTAGACCTCAAAATTCTCTTCAACTTGTCTGGCGAAAATGAACTGATACGATCCAGAATGTAAATGCTTCTTCTATTGGCGGTGCGCGGGATTGTTTAACTCTGAGAGAACACCATCTTGACTTACGATAATTTTCTCCAATGGAACTTTTCGTACTTCAAACCCTTTCTTCTTCAACACAACTGTATGCTGTAGCTGTTATTCGCCCTCCTTCTAGCACCAGTTCTGTTGACGTGGTTTTTGAGACCGCACCAACACAGAATAAAGTTTCCCAACGGATACCCTATCCTCTCTTGAACAAAGTATTCAGCATGCTAAGATTGCGAGTAAGATCATGCTTTCAACTCCAAGGTTCCGAATACTTAGAATACCCTCAGTTGGTTTGATGTGAGTTGTTGTGTTCTCACGAGGGGACTTACACAATTGTTTGACAGCTAACAACAGACAGTGGATTAAGGGATTTTGTGTAATTCAAATGATTTGGCAAGTGGGCACAAGTTTCCTAATTCTAACCGGAGATGAACTGAAATTAAAGGGTGTAGGGCCTAAGAAGTTCTAATCTATTTTAAGGTGTGGGACATGGCGATCAATTCTCACAAGCTTCAACCAAGCTCCGTTTTGCCTCACTTCGGACAGCTTCCGCAGAACTGGTGCAATCTTCAGAGGAGTGACTCAAGATGTTCAGATCACGATTTAGCATGAAGACACCATCACAACGACGCATGCCCACATATAAACCATAATCGAGGTTAAGTTTCACAAAGTTCCAGTTGACCACGCAAGGCGAACCCACCGTCAGCGAGCCCGCTAGTGGTATGGACAAACGAAGTCTTGTTCAAATCGAGCACCACATTCCACAATTGCTAAGTACTTGCATGAAATGAAATCTACTTTACTTTAAGCTACTTCAAGATGCTACGCGGAATTGAAGGACGAAGAAGCCTCAACAACTATTCACAACAAAGAAGAATTCACCATCAATGAAAATTCTTTTATTATGAAAGCATACATGACAACTTCTTACAAAGTATCCAAAGGGAAGACTTTCCTTCCTTTTCAATCTAAACTATACTATCAACAATCTAATTGCTCTCTACTCCTTCTCTAAGCTCTGCTTCTACTTCTAAAATCTAATGAGATACAAATGAGGGGGACTCCCCCTTTTATAGTTTGCCAAGCCCAACGGACGGCTTAGATTACAATCGGCTGGATGGCCCAGATTGTGACACCTCAGCCCTAAACAAGATTTGCCCTAAAAACTGCCACCAAGAAGAGTGGGGTAATAAATGAGCCATAAAGTCCACCATCCTTCTAGAAGATTCCGCTTGTAGATGCGTTCACACTATTCTTGATCTTCTTTCTTGGCGTTGTTCTTTGACTTCTTTCGCTTGAGGGTCTTCGTCTTTGTCACTTAAGTTATACTTAGCCATTTTCTTGCAACTTTCTCCCTTCGAGATTGAAACTCATTATCTTCTTCCGAAGGTTGTTATATCATCGTGCTTCATCACTTCAAGTCATTGTGCTCTGGCCTCCACGCTCATCCTGCAAAACAAGCAAGGAGAAAAGCATTAGAACACCTCATAATGTAAACTTAACTCACTTACCAGGATTTTCATGCTTTGATCTCCAAGCGTTCATCACCTTCACTAGACAACTTCACGTTCAAATTCTTCATGCCTTAGCCAAATTTCCAACCCATCTTGCATTCTGCCTGGGCATACTTCATTCTGATGTTTTATCCGACTCAAGCTCGAGAAAATCCTCTCATCAGGAATTTGACCAAAATTCATCCACCAAGGCAAATTTTATCTTGAAAACATGTTTTATTCCTTGCCTTAGAAAATTTTCCAAACTTCCCTTAGGAAATTCATTATTTGAGTGCCTATCAAAAATCTCCACCCTGAAAGCCCTAACAAGCTGTGGAAGACCTCAAAATCCATTCCTCATCGATAATCATCAATACCCAGAAGAAAATTTCTTTCAAAATGCGTCGAATCCATGGGTACCCAACGAATGGGTTCATTTAATTTTCTTCAATTTTGAACCTTAGAAAATATTCTTTCATCAAATTTATATCATTTCTTCACCCTGGAGCATATTTCTTTACTCTGACTTGAAAACTTTTATCAACCCTGTGAAGCTGGCAGTCACTGACTTCACCTCTGGCAATTTTGCTCATGTTTCAGGAAAATCCTATCTCCTCAGAGTCTAGGCGTATTTTCTAGAGGAGGAAATATTTGTGTCTTAGAAAATTTTTGATCACCTTGAAAATTTTGCCTT
>VDFB02046741.1:0-16368 GCA_007258455.2 Sequoia sempervirens | reverse complement strand
CCCTATGGCGACGGACACCTCCTCATCGGCCGGTGGACTAGACTCCGAGGGCGAGGAAGATAAATCAATGGACTCATCCCTGTCTGATGCATCACTCTGCTCAAAGGCCTCCTCCTCTGATGTTTCCTCTTCCACCGACGCCTCCTTCCGTTTTCTCTTTTTTCCTGAAGCCGTGCCCTCGCCAGCTTGCTTCGCTTCCAGTTCAAACCAATAAAATACTGTCGGCAATCCAAGATCCAGGTGAGTAAGTGGCTGCAATCGACCCCAATTTCCTTGGGGCACCTGTGTGTGGACGGCATCAAGAAAGAGGGCTATAGCATGCTGGGTCATGAAGAAGGCCTTATGCCTTTGCGATAAGAAATCTCTCATCCGCTCTATAAGTAACCTCGCCCAGTTGTATACTCGGCCAACGCGGAGTCCGACCATGTAGTCCACCATCCAGATAGCAATATCCGACGCTCGGCTGGCACCTGTGAGTCGGCATTTCATTAGGTCCAACAAGCACTTCCATTCCGCTGTTGCCAAGTAGTGTTTTCAGAGACCTCGATTGCCAGCACTCCATATGGTATTCTGTTCCTCCGCTGTCAAATCACTTCGACACACCTGTTTGACCAATAGTTCCTTGTGCTCCTGTGTCATCTTCTTGGGTTTGTTAACCCCTATTCCCGAAGCTAGTACGCCAAACACTCTCTCGAAGTCCTGCGGCCAAAATGAAATGGTCACTCGGCAACCCCTGTAATCAATTACAGATTTGTGCGTATGCCTGCAATAGTTGTCCACCATCACCTTTAGCCAAGGCTCGAACTCCCGAGAATTGAAGAAGGGCACTATCACAGCTTTGTCTACCCGAGCGTGTCGAAGCACAACCTTCAAGGAGTGGTCATCAGGAGTGCTTCGCCACCACTGTTTGCACTCGTTGCCAATCAGGTTCTCCCATGTCATTGCCTCGCTATCAGTGTCCATCCTCTTTCTTTTTCCAGCCAAGGCTACCTTTGGCTTGTGCTGCATAGCCGTCTTGCCCTTGTCCATCTTTCTATCAGTTCGGCGATTCCAGCCGATTTTATAAATCTCGAGACAGTTGTAGAAACTGCCGAAATTATCAAAACTGTCGAACTGATCAAAACTGCCGAAATTATCAAAACTACCGAACTGATCAAAACTGCCGAAATTATCAAAACTGCCGAACTGATCAAAACTGCCGAAATTATCAAAACTGCCGAACTGATCAAAACTGCCGAAATCTGGTAAAGGCTGGAAATGCCGTACGCCCTGGAGAAGTGACTGAACTTGAGATGGCCATACGATCTGGCAATTTTGAGAAATCTATACGCTTTGCAGGATCTGTGAAATCCGTACAACTTGAGAAATCCGTACGATCTGGCAATTTTGTGAAATCCGTACGACCTAGCAACTCTGGAAAATCTGTACGGCCTGGCCACTCTAGAAAATTTGTATGGCCTGGCAACTCTGAGAAATCCGTACGGCTTGGCAACTCTGAGAAATCCGTACGGCCTGGCAACTCTGAGAAATCTGTACGGTCTGGCAACTCTGAGAAATCCGTACGGCCTGGCAATTTTGAGAAATCCGTACGGCCTGGCAACTTTGTGAATTTCGTACGACTTTGAGCTTCTGTAAATTTCGTACGACACTAGGCTCTTCTAAATTCCGTACGATTTGAGGCTCTTCTAAATTCCGTACGATTTGAGGCTCTTCTAAATTCCGTACGATTTGAGGATTTAGTAATTGATGAAAGCGCCGTACAATTTCCTTCTCTGTGCTTGACCTGCTGAATTCGTACGGATTCCTGTGTTCTCTTCTCCCCTCGTGATTTCTGTGTATTCTGCCCTTTTGCCAATATATCCTTGGTTGTACAATTTCCTTCTTAGCTGAGTTTTGGCGACTTTTTATTTTAATGTTTCCTGACTTGATATTTCGCCATACTTTATTCCCCTCGGCAGTTTTCTCCCCTGGCCGTACGATTGGGGTTTCTGTATTTATTTTAATTCCAACTTTATTTAATTTGAGCACTTTCTCCCTTAGGCGCTCACTTTTTCTCATGACTGCTTGTATTTTAATTTTTTGCATTTTAATACTTCTTTTCTTGATGTCCAAGTCATTTAATTTATTATTTAATTTTTTCTCCTTTCTTTTACTTTCTTTTCTGACTGCCTTCACATTTCTTTTATTTTTTTCTTCTTTTTTCTTTTTTCTTCGTTCACCTTGTTCTTCCTTATTTACTCTTTTATTTTCCTCTATTCTCTGATGTCTCATAGCTTTTTTCCTTTCTATTTTTATTTTTTCCCACTTCTGTTCATTTTCTCTCTCCTCCCTTCTCTCTTCTTTTCTTTTTTTCCTTTCTTCATCTCTTTTCTTTTTTTCTAATTTATTAATTTTTTCATACTTTTCATTTTTTAACTCCACAATTTTTTCATCTCGTACCTGTTCAAACTTATGGACTAGCGTATCGTCCAATTTTGAGACTCTTCTTTTGTACTCTTCATACTCGGCCGGAAGTTTTTGGCTGGGCCTTCCCTCTTCTTCCTTGATTTCCCCGATTTGTAGCATGTTGCACTCTCTGTGGAACACTTCATAGTCTTCCATCTGCCAATGAAATAAGCCATTCAGCGAGCTTGTCTCGTCCTCCGAACAATTCTCGAGTTCAAGTACGCCTTCGATGTTTGGTTCCATAGCTTTCCTTCCTTCGTCCATAACCGATTCACCTCCATCCGATTTAGATCCGGAGGAAGCCAATTCTTCACTCACGGCCTGGTTCTTCAAGTCGATGACATACTTCCCCCCATTGTTCTCGATCAAGAGTGTGTTTCTCTTCTAATTATGATTTGCCTTCGCCGCTATCAGCCATCCTCTCCCAAGTAGTGCATCGTACGCTTTCCTCTGTAATGGGATGACGACAAAATTTAGCAAAAACTGTTGTGTCCCGATCGTCACCTTCTACGCCATCAACGTTCCCAACGGCTTGATACCATGTTGATCAGCGCCAACTAGTTGGAATGTCGGCGGCCAGAGTGTAGGCTTCCCAAGACTCTTCCATGTGTCTTCGGGTAGTACGTTGACTCCTGATTCTCCATCGATGATAGTATTTGTCAAGATATTCCCTCTGATTTCCATATGCACGACCGCTGGCATCTTCCCGATGTTTGCTGTGAGCGATACCGGGTCGATTGTTTGTTCACCGTACGGTGGCGGTTCTGGTATCAATTCTTTCCTTCGTTCCTCCAATCGCGGTTGCTTGCCATCCTTGACGACGTTTGTGATCGCCAGTCCCAACTGCGGCATAGTCTGGAGAAGGTCAGTTACTTTGATCGGTATGGTGGTCTACAGTACCTGTCGTATGATGTTGATTTCTGCCTCCGACCGCCAGAGGTTCCTGGCTTCTCCAGAGGTACTTTGTTTTCCTTCGCCATCGCCAGTTCCACTTCGGTTTTTGCTTCCTTCATCCTTTGTTTCTCCGTACATGGATCTGGGTAAGTGGCTTTTTTTGCTTGTGCTCTAGTGATCGCCAGTACCTCTTGTTCTTCTACTTCCAGCATATGGATACCCTTTTGCTTCGGGCATTCGTTATCTTCATGATCGCCTGGTCCACACCACTTACACAATCTCCCTCCCGAACCTTGACCGTTCTGGCAGTCCCTGGCGAAGTGGCCCCATTCGTTGCACTTCCTGCATTGGATCATAGGCCTTCCTTTTGCATCGTACTGTATCATGTTTCTCGGACTTCTATTGCTTCGGTAACCTCCAGGGGATGCATTGCTATTGTACTGGGGCTTTGGTGGTGTGTTTGGCAGTGTCGACGGTTCTCCCTGCGCGAAGAGTACTTGTGCACTTCTGGCTTTTAAGTTGTATGGGCATTCCTTGACGGAATGTCCCATCACTTGGCAGATATTGCAGAATAAGTTCTTGGGATAGTTCGCCTTCGTGTGACCTTCCCCATTGCAATCCGTACACCACAGTTCTCTGGCTTCTCTCGTACTCTCCTTGTCAGCCTTCAATTCTTTCATCATTCGCATCATATCTTTCCTGAGTGCTTGTACAGTCTGGGATTCACCGTCGCTGTCGTCCGTACTCTCGTCGTCTGTCTTCTTTTTCCCTCGGGAGGATGTTTTATTTTCACTTTCTATGTCCATTGCCCGATTGTATGCTTCAGCGTACGACGAAGGAGGTACGACTTTCATTTTCTTCCTTAATGACGGAAGCAAGCCCTCGATGAACCATCTTTTCTTCAACTCATCGGCCGGTTGTGCCTCCAATTTCCCCAGTAAATCTTTGAGTCTTCGGTTGTAGGTCCGCACACTCTCGTGCTTTCCTTGCTTGGTATTGTATATCTCCGCAACAATCTCGTTGTCATCTCGAAGAAGTTTGAACTCCTCCTGGAAAACTTTTTTCAATAACCTCCATGTAGCTCTCTGTGCTTGGTCCAATTTCGAGTACCAATCAATGGCACTCTCTCTGAGTGTTGCTGGAAATGCCCTTAGCCACTGGTCGGGATCATCCTACCCGCTGGCTATCCAAATTGTCTCACATGTCTTGCAATGCCGTACAGGATCCTCAGAGCCATTCCCCATGAATTTCGGCAACTTTTGCCGTTCCGGATGAGCCATCTTTCCCGGTTGACCTCCCTGTGTGTTGGACCCGATTAGACTAGTGGATTCCTCGCTACGTCCCTATGCGTCACTTGCACTCTTGGCCACGTACGAGTCACTCCCACGTCCTCCGTCAGCGTCCTCAACACCGTGGGTCTCCTCAGGATCTCTCTGATGCTCTCTCTGCCCTGGGGTCTTAAGCTCTAGTCTTCCCCTCCTTAACTCGTCGTCGTCGTCCGAGAGGGACAACTCTTGAAATCGTCTGATGCTACTATTCAAATCATCTTCATTTTCATAGAGGTTATATTTTCCTGCGTGTGGAGTGCTGAAGGGGTCTTTGTCCCTTCCTTCTATCAAACTGTGGTGCGCTCGTTCAATGGATGTGTCTATTCTTGTCAAATTTTCATATGTTCTTTTTATGCTCTGATTTATTTCAATTAAATCTTCATCCAATTCCTTACCGACTTGCCTTAGTCGTCTTCGCTGATTTTCTTGTTCTTGCAGCCTGAGTGATCGCCGAACTTGCTCTTCCGAAGTCCCGTGCCCGTCAGGTACTCAATGCTTGTCTTTGTTCGGCCGTACGGGCATTTATTAGTTGTTCAAGCGATCATTGCTGGTTGCTGGAAGTACGGCGCCGGCTAGTATCTCGTTCTTCCTCCTCACGTTTGGTTCTGTCTTCACAACGTTGTACGATTTGCTGTCGTCGGCGCTCGCGATCCTCTTCTTTTCGCAAGTCTTGCAGGATAATGAAATGGCGGGCCAGTAACCTGGGCATGCGATTCAGGAGGTGGTTCACCTCGTCGTTCACTTCCAGCCGATCCCAGATGACTTCCTCAGGGATCTCCCGAATGTGGGATTCCCTACGCACGTGGTCACATAGTGATATTTTCCACAAATTTACCAGATCTTCTGTCAATAAGTCTTCCCGTTCCTCATTAGCATTTACAGGTTCTTCCGCTAGTTGACCCATTACGCTGCCATGGTAGATGATGCCCTAGTCCGTTCAGGCAACGGCGCCAAATGTTTGCCTACGGAATGTAATTCAAATCTTACATACTACTGGCAAACTAGTCATGTGCAGAACATAGAATAAAACAGTAACCAGAAAGATATCATGTTTGAATGCCAGAAACTTTATTCATTATCAGAAACATCATGTACAATCAAAGAGTATCAGCAGTGCTTAACAATATAACCATCGGCACATAACTCATAACTCATCACCCGTAACTATCTCCCGACTGTCCAACAGGCTACATAAAACGTTCGGCGGTGGTTAGATAACCAACCGACACGACGCTTCATAACAGCATTAACATTACATTAATCCGAACATGATTTCCCGAAAGTACATGACATTGTTATTCTTTACTAATCTATAGTTTTATTTAGCAATTGGCCGACTACGACCAAGGCCGACTACGGCCGACAACAAAGTAAAATATGCTGCTAACAGTACTACCACTTAGTGTTACAATGTTAGCTCAAGGAAATCATCTATAAAATAAAATGTGCTACTGCTGATGCAAAGTAATTGTTGTAATAATGATAAATATCCACCCTAACATCAAAACAATCACCAAAACAACAACCAACTCAGTATACCTAGAAATAAGAGAGTTGGTATGACCAAGCCTGAGCTGACTAGATAGTTGCAGGTCTATTGCTCCTCTGTTGTAGGTCAAATAGCCACTCGAAATCATTCAAAATGCCATTTTATGCAACCGAGGACACCCGAAGTCAATTCCCAACAATTGGAGACATACTCCACTCTACAAACAGCCTCCAAAATGCATGGAACAACAACATTAAAGGTCTGATATTCATCTCAGATATACTTTACCCACACAGAAATATAATGACCCAGATATCATAAAGAATGCATACCCAATTCGTCGAATGAAATGGTCTACCCCAATTTTTTTCTTTTCCCTTGGTTTGTGTTTCTATTTGGTTTAAATGTTTATGTGGATGGTTTGCTAATTTTCATGAAACATTCATACCAAATTGTAATATGTCAAGTACAAGAAAAAGCATACACTTGCTAAAATCATATTATATCAGCTACCATTCAATTTATTGAATTGATCATAAGAACCAAAATAGATAACATGATATTGCATAGGCTAGCCTCTTTGAATCCATAGATGTGACTGGAAAGGCCCACTAGTACTGTTGAACCACTGCACTCATAAATTCAGCCCAACAGAAAATATTGGAACTTCTATGATAAGTCATGGCTCCAACAGGAAAGGAAATATTGTTAAGTCTGAAAGGGACTGTGATTTCCAACAGTTCCAGCTACCACTCTACCCTTCACGTTGGTGGCTTTAGTTACCATTCATGAGGAACATGTAATATTTTATGCCTTGTTAGCAGCAAACACTTCAGAAATGATGTTAACTCAGAGCATTATCTATAGTCCCAATTCTCGCGTTAGACAATAACTCACCCAGCTCCTATCATATGTGAAAAGTGTGCAGTTTCAAATGTCCCTCTTATCTAAATGTAATCACAACCTGCCTTAAAACTCATGCCAAAGCTCAAGAAACTAGTGGTTGTAATACAAAGGACCTGCAATCATTAATTTACACGGCCAACATATGGTTTTCTTTCTCCTATCCTGAAGTACCTAATTTATCCACAAGGCAACCCCTAGTTTAAAAGGCGTCAACTCTACACAACAAGAGTCTGAGACATTGAACAATATTCAACCAGCATTGACAAAGAGACATGCAAGCATTAAATCCCAAGACCATGCCTGGCAGCATTCAAATCCCACGTCAACTTTGGTACAACTTCCTCCCTACTCCAACTACATACTTATTGCCTTCGATTCTTTTACAAGTTGCATGGAAGGTATTGTAATTCCCAAAGAATAAGATTCAAGTACGCCCTGTGCCAGATAAGGAGTCTTTAAAACAGCCACAAAATAATTCCTTGAAACACCAATCTGTACGGTTTGCTTGAAGAGGAACGGTTTCACAATAAATTTGACAAAACTTCAAAACATTTGTTTAAATATACTAAAGCAATCGCCTAGTCAGATTAGAGGTGAATACACTATACCCACAACCATTCAATATTCCTGTCATCACTTACAATATGGGGTACAGCCTAGGAAATATGTACGAACCAGCTAATAGTATGGCTCCAGTAAATTAATTCAAATTAACTTCAAAATCCTTGAACATGTACGGCCAAGCCAAGAATCTGCAAATCTTCAAAAATTCTTAAATCAACACCCAGGAAAGATCTTCCAGCCTTGAAGGTGTTATTCTTAATGGAGGTTTTTGTCCCCAAAAAGTTTTGTATTAAAACTGCAAAAACTCCTTCCAAGTAAAAATTTCCAGCGTGAACAAAGAAACCTCCAAACTTGTTTTTCCTTCTTTTTCCAAACGTAACTGCCCAACTCTTCTTGAAATTCACCTTTTTTAACAATTCTTTTGATTTAAAATTCATTTCACTTAAAATCCTCAGCATAAATATTATTTTTTCACTTTTTTTTGAAACTCACCTTATAACTCCCTTTTTGCAATATTTTAATTAATGCTAAATTAAATAATAAATTTAACTTAAGAACTTTAGTGTTAAATTAAAATAATACATTACCATTATATTTTGAGAGGGGATATTACAGTCCTCCCTCCCCAAATTGCTTTTCCCCAAGCATTTTCAACTTTGGATGCTGCAAGATCTACTCATTCTCCCAAGTAGCATCTGCAACCAACAAGTTTCTCCATTTCACAAGGTATTCTCTGATGATTCTCCTCCTAAGAGTACGTTCCTAATATCAATAATAACCTCAGGGATGAGAATGAGTTTCCCTTCCTCATCTAATGGTGACAAATCAGAAGAGGGGATTACATTATGACCGAACACCTTTTTGAGGCGAGAGACGTGAAAAACATTGTGAACTCTACAATTTGTTAGTAACTCCAACTCATAAGCCACTTCCCCAATCCTTTTGGAGACTCGAAAAGGACCATAAAATTGTGGCTTAAGTTTTTCTGACCCACTCTTTTTGAGTGTAGACTTCTTGTAGGGCTGCAACCTTAAGTAAACCATGTCACCAACCTCAAAACTCCACTCTGAACAATGCTGACCAGCATATAGCTTCTGCTGATTTTGTGCTTGATGTATTTTTTCCTTTAGAGACTTCATTATGTCCCGACTTTCCTATAACAAATCTCTAGCCTTTGGTACTCTGTTGTCCCCAAAAAGTAAATCAATGAAGTTTGGAGCTTCGTAACCATAAAGCACCATGAATGGTGACATCTTGATTGACATGTGGTAAGTAGAATTGTAACAGTACTCCCCTAACTCCCCTAGGTATAACCATCTCACCCATGCCTTCTACTGCCCTGAAATATAATTCTTGGGGTACCCTTCCATCTGTGTGTTTACTATCTCCAACTTCCCATCTGTTTGTGGGTGATAACTAGTACTAGGAGTGAACTCAATCCCACACAATCTGAAGAGATCCTGCCAAAAAAGACTCAAAAATTTGTTGTCCCTGTCTCCAACGACACTCCTAGGCATCCCATTAAGTCTGAAAGTTTCTCTAAGAAACAGATCAGCCACCTAAACTATTGTATAAGTTGCTAAAATAGCATGAAAATGGGCAAATTTTGTTAATCTATCAACAACCACATATACACAATCCTTACCTTGAACCTTCGATAGCCCTATGATAAAATCCATGGAAATAGATTCCCATTTCTGATTAGGAATGGGTAGGGGCTGCAACAACCCAACCAGATAGGTGTGCTCATCCTTGTTCTATTGGCATATAGGACACTCCTTAACATATTTAAGGACTACATTTTTAAGTCGTTTCCACATAAATCTCTCATGCATAGTTGGAAAACTCGCCAATTGCAAGTACTCGGCAAGCCCGAAAAACTCGGATTGGAAAAAACTTGGCAAAAACTCGACAACTTAAAAAATTGCTTAAATTTCACTAAAAATGCCTTTTTTTTGAAAAATTCAACGATAAGATGCATCCAATGAGTCAACAAATGAGTACATAAAAGAAACAAGCTAAGTCTAGTTGTATTTGATTGATTTGAATGCAAATTGGGTACAAAATGACATCCTCGTGCGGAATGCGCTGATGTTGATATTCTGAAACAAAATGAAAATAGCAAATTGTTTTTGTAAAAATGAAAGTAAATACTACATTAATATATTTTACAAATTTACATCTTCCTCTTTCCCATGTCTAGTGAAAACTAGGGGAGAGGTAGAACTAGACGATATTATAGATGAAGACTTGTAGGTCAACTTGGAAACTTGGACTTGGAGAGTACCTAGAAAATCAAATGAATTCAATGGGAGTTTGATGGCAATGCCCCCAATGGGGTCGAGGGGCAGCGCCCCTTGTGGGCGTCTGGGGGCAATGCCCCTAGTGGGGTCGAGGGGCAGCGCCCCTTGTGGGGGTCTAGGGCCAACACCCCTAGCGGGGTTGAGGGGCCCTTGTGGGGTCTGGGAAAGAGGGGTCGAGGGCAACACCCTCGGGAGTCAGGGCCGGGGGGGGAGGGTCGGGGCCAGCAGCCTCGAGAACACTGGGGGCAACGAGACCCCGGCCGGATCGAGGCGGCCCCTTGTGCGCCCCTGGGCGCGTCATGCGGTCGAGGGGCAATGCCCCGTCGCCAGCACCAATTTAAGGCTTCCAAAACCATACAAAACTCCATGGCGCACCTCATTTACATGATTTTTTTAGTGGAAAAAAATATTGTTGACAAAGCCCAAATTAAGACCTTCAAAACCACACGAACTGCAAAAAATGAATTGAAATTGCCTTTATTCCAGCTGTAGGTTTCTTTTTGCTAAGAGGCCGAGTTTTTCTAGGCGAGTACTTGCACCAAAAACTCGTTTTGAAAAAAAACTCGCAGGTTTTTAGCGAGTCTTCCATTTATGCTCTCACGGATCTGTCTGTATGTTTTAAAGATTCCAAGGTGACCAACCATAGGAACATCACGAAAAGCCCTCAAAATTTTTTGCCTTAGTCTTAAATTGGGTACTAAATAACTTTTGCCCTTATACATAATCAACTCATTAGACACTATATAGCTATCATCCTGAGTAGTACCCTCAATAATACTTGTAGCCCAAGAGTCTGTAATGTCCCCATTTCAAGCCTGACTTTTTCAGTGACCGTTAGCCTTTCTTTGGGAACCCGGAGGCTAGTCGGAAGTTAAAATTAGGGTTTCCTAATTTTGAGGAGATCATTGCTCAGAGATGATAGTTTTAATGGCGGATTCCTTCTGGGTTTTCAGAGGGCTTCGCAGTGGTATGATCGTCTCAGCATTCAGAGTACTTTTTGGAATTTACTATTTTTAGTAAATTCTATTTTTGGCAGTTTCCAGATGTGCTCAGGGTGGTTGATTCCTGGCTTCAGAATGATCAGTTGACTTCTTCAGTTTTGGCTTCAGGGTACTGTCGGAGAAATAAGTTAAGTCATTTAATTTAAAAAGTCACGTTTTAATTATTATAATTAAACGTTGACCCTTGGCTTAGACTTAATGACTTAATGTTGTGTTTAAAAGGTGGTTCCTTGAGGGTGGCGCCTTCATTGAGAAATGATTTAATATTTCCCTAAGTCAAAACAAGGTATGATGGGCGCCTTTATCAAAGTGTGATGTTTTAATTAAAATATCATTTATTAAGTATTGAAGGAGAAAGTACGCCCAATCTTGAGGAGGATGAAGTTTGACCTAAAAGCAGATTTTAGGGTTTTGCAAAGTCAATTGAAAGTTATAAAGAGGAGTCTTGGTGCATCATTGGGGTTATCTTGGAAAATACACCGTTATGCTGCCGGATTGGCTCTGGATCGCTTCGAGGAATGAAGGCCTCCTAGCATTGGGCATCACTTCGTGTTTGGAAGACAACATCAAGTGGTGATTTAAGATAGATTTGTGAGTTCAGTTGATTATGTGCATTGCAAACATCATTGTAATCATTTAGTTTCTGTTTTCTGCATATTAGAGGTTTCCTAAGTTGCATTTTTCCATACAGCAGATTGCATGTTTTATTCATAGTTTGAAAAAGACCAAAAATTTAGTTCTGGGTACTGTTCTTATCTCTTTGTTAGGCCTAGGCGCCTCATTGTCTAAATTTGCAGATTTTATTGTGCATGCATTAATTTTTAAGAGGAAGTCGACTGGCTCAGCAGGGCCGTACCATGTACTTTCCTTGAAAATTGTGCATTTTTATGTAAGGCATTTCGGGTCTGTTTCAGGTTGTTAGTTTGATTGACATCACGTTAGGTTTGTTTTGCAATTGAAGTCTTGTCAATTGGGCAATTTACTAAGGAGTTAAGAGCATCTGAATATGTCTATAGACTGCTGTTAATGTCATTCAATGAGCAGATTTGTAACAGGAAGCAGCAACAGCATTTTAATCCTTGAAACATCTTGGTTTTGGTATTCTTTCCTGAGATAAAAAGTAATTTCTATGATGTAATATTGATCCATTGATGTTACAGTAATGTTGGCAGGCGAATTCCTCTTATTCTTGTAAACTGACAGTAGTACTGGCAGTCTTTTTATTATTGCTCAAATCTGGTTGTATTTCTCCTTTCGTTCAAAGTTATTGTAATAGCTAGAACTCCGCCCTATGGTAGCTACTGCCTACTCTGGGTAGCAAGCACATTCTGGGTGTCGAGTAGTTTCATTTCTCAGCATTAATCTTTCAGCATTGCTTTGTAATTCACTCCGTCATATGGTCGCCCCTCACTCCGCATTGGATTGGGTAGCACATACTTGACGTCGAGTTCTTTCTGCAACTAGACTAGAAGACCCTCTGACCAATGCTCACCCTCAGCGGTGCCATTCTGGTTAGAGTTACAGCTTAAGCAATCTCTTTAGATCCTCTGACCAATGCTCGCCATCATCGGCGCCATTCTGGTTAGAGTTGCTTCTTGCACGTTTTTGGTTTTCTCATCTAACCTTAACGGGTGCATGCTTGTAAGTTGTAATCTGAATCATTGAAAATCGAAAATTTTTGGCTCGGAATATTTCAGTGGTATCAGAGCCAAGATCCTGCCAGCCTGTGATCAGTCTGTCTATGAGTGACAGAGAAAAGAGATACTTTGCAAGGGAAGACAAGAAAGTTGGAAAACAGTTCCAGCTTCACCAGCCTCCTGAGGGTCAGACAGTTTCAGAAGTCTTGAGGGCTCATTGGGAGTCTTCTCAGGAATCAGCTATGGCAGAAGGTGAAAGATCAGTTGGTGGTAACGAGAGGGTTACCAACAGTAGAGATGACAGTGGTAAGGGCAGAGAGAGGTCCATCAGTCCCGGACAGAGATTTGAGAAGAAGATGGATGCGTTAATGGATATGGTTTCACTCATGATGGGAAGAGTGGGCCACAATACCATTCCGCAAAACAACTCAAGCCATAGAGGGGAGCATAGTGCTTCCAATCAGCATGATGAGCATGCAGCCCGGACGATGTCCAACAACACTTATATCACGTCCCGCCCTTTCAAACCCACTTTTGTGGCTCCTGTAGTCACTCAACCAGATCCTGAAGAGAATGCTTCATTTGTGGAGCAGTTGAGGCAAGGCCGTACGGAGTATGACTCTTTACCCGCCGACATTAGGATGGACATGTCCTTCAATGATTTCATGGATCATAAGAGAAAAAACAAAGGGCAAGGAAGAAACTTTGATCAACGAAGACCATCAAATCAAGGAGACTTGTACCAAGCTGTCAACAAAGTTACACTACCTCATTTTGATGGGAGTGATACAAGTTCAGCCCGAGCATGGATCCAAAAGCTGGATAATTATCTAGCTCTCAGACCAATGGCGGAAGAAGAAGCGATCAAGTTCGCTACGCTACACCTTGATGGGGTGGCGCACGAGTGGTGGTACCATGGCCTCGTCACTCTGGGTCATCGGTCTATCACAACATATGATGAGTTCACCACTAGGCTCATCGAAAGGTTTGAGAAAAAAGATCCTGAGATCCATTTCAGGGAGCTTGCTCAACTGAGACAGTATGGCACAGTTGAAGCCTACATCGCGGAGTTTCAGAGACTCTCAGTCATGGTGACTGGAATCACAGAAAGGAGATTGGTGATTCTTTTTAGTGAAGGGTTGACAGAACCCCTCAAAGGCTGGATTAAAGCCTTTGATCCTCCAACACTGCAAGAGGCCATGAAAAAGGCAAGAAACATGGAGTGGGCTGCTCCTAAGGCGAAATTTCAGTCAAATTCCCCTTTTCAGAAAAGGGATAAAGGAAAAAGGCCTCAGTATAAAAATAATCTGAGACCTCAGAACAAGGAGTTCAAGAATCACAATCCCCATGTTACCAGGTTGGACCAAGAAACCCTGAATGAACTCAGAAGAAAGGGGTTGTGTTTTCGGTGTCAGGAAAAATGGTCTCAAGACCATGTTTGTCCTAAAGGGGTCAAGTTCAATCAGATTGAGTACTATTCTGCTGGGGAAAGTAGTTCTGATTTTTCCGACCAGCAATCTGATTTTGAAGGAAATGATGAAGATAGAGCTCCAGAAGAGTCCGGAGATGAGAAGGGAAGTGGTGGAGTTTTAGCTCAACTTTCCAGTTTTCAAAGAAATGAATCATTTAAGGTTCGTGGGATGGTCAAAGGGCAGCGAATCGTTGCTTTGATCGATACTGGAGCAACTCATAACTTCATTGATGAAGTTGTGGTAGCCAAGAAGGGGCTGCAAACAGAGGAGTTCGAAGGATTCAAGGTCATGGTTGCCGATGGATTTCATATTACTTGCACTAAGAAGATATCTAACATGACCATGCAGTTGGGTAACTACGAAGTCAAAGATGACTTCTATGTTGTTCACATTGGGGATACTGATGCTGTTCTAGGTATCCAATGGCTGCGATCTCTTGGAGAGATCTCGTTGAATCTGCAGACTATGGAGTTGAAGTTTCAATCAGATGGTAAGAAGATAATTCTGAGAGGAATGTCCAACGGAGGTCCTCGAGTAGTGTCATTCAAAAGGATGGCAAGGCTGATCCGTCACGATCAAGCTGAATGGGTTGCCGAATGTATGATACTTCCTGCTAGTCCTGTTGAGACTAAGCATGACCAACCCCCTGATATCCAGTCACTACTCACGAAGAAGAGCAAAGTCTTCGCAGATTTGCCCCCTGGACCACCACCTGAACGGGGTTCAGAACACATCATAGAGCTCAAAGAAGGAGCTAAACCGGTGATCACAACTCCATACCGGTATCCAAAGAGGCAAAAGGATGAGATCGAGAAGAATATCCGAGAGCTTTTGGAGATGGGTTTCATACGCCCAAGCAAGAGCCCCTTTGCTTCTGCAGTGGTTCTTGTAAAGAAGAAGGATGGTACCATGCGCATGTGCGTGGACTATCGTGCCTTGAACCAAAGCACCATCAAGAATAGATACCCCATTCCCAGAATAGATGAGCTCATTGATGAGCTACATGGGGCTAAGTTCTTCTCAAAGATTGATCTGAGATCGGGTTACCATCAGATACGAATGAGGGGATCAGATGTGGAAAAGACAGCTTTCAGATGTCACTATGTGTAGAAACCCTAGGTTTCCCCCTGTTACTGCTCTGACTGATATTTTTAGGTTTTCTGACGTTTTCTGAAGTTTTGTGATTTTTTTGCAATTTTTGGATTTTTGACAATAAATGCAAAGGTACGGCTTTACCAGAAATTTATAATAAATTCTTAATAAAATACTAGATCTTCAATGTATATGGAAAAATACAATAGAGATAGAAGACGTTTGCTCATATATTCATATAGACTCAATACAAATGATCAACTGGCATGCAATAAGAATTAATGATTTTTTATTATGAAAAGAACCTGTATTTTCCTGGTACGGCTGAAGGTACAGAAAGGTACGGCAGAATTAATTAATCCTCTTTTCCCGCTTCCAGATGAATGCATATGTCTCCAACACTGTAGGCGCCTTCAATGAAGTAGGTTTGATGCAAAATAGGGAGGCGTTTCTCTTGAAGGAAGAAAACACGTGCTTGAAGAGGTACGGCCCTGTCAGAGAGGTACGGCCCTGTCAGATCTGCATTTATTACTGTACGGACTTCACTCAAAACAATAGCAATGTCTCTGAATATGGTGCGCCCAGGTTATTGGATGATCTCTGAATGCAAAGCACTGATGAACTCTAACAATATTAATTCTTCTGAAGCTCTGTAGTTTTCTCTGAATAAGAAAACCTCTGTGGCAATAAATCAAGTGGTATTCCACACTCTCTGAATTGCTTTCCGTTGGAGATGGCTCGTTCCCCAAGGCTAACGAACATGAAACCCTAAGTCTCAGGCTCAGACCAAAATTGATCAGTTTTCAAAACTCAATAATCACATAATGGGCTCAATTCCCAAGGCAAACCCTCAAATACACTGAAAAGTGCGCTTCCCTTGAAAATAGGGTTTTAATGAAATATTCGTATTTTAATATTTTCACTTCTCCATAGTTCATCCACTGAATATTTAATTATTAATTAAAATATCAAACTGGCCCCTTTCTTCATGATGGCGCACCCCTCAAGGAATTCACTTAAGTTATAATATTAAATTATAACTTTATATTATAAACGTTAATTAATTAATATTTAATCAATACGATCAAATATTAATATCTCCCTTGTTTCTAACCCGATTACTGATCCGTCTGATGCTGACAGACTCTGAAGTGAATCCTGATGCCGCCACAGCCAACTGCTAACAATAGCAGTGGTCCCACACTGCCTGCCAAGAACTGCTAAAAATAGCAATTCT
>VDFB02046740.1:0-13027 GCA_007258455.2 Sequoia sempervirens | reverse complement strand
CTCTGGCTGACTTTCTGAAGTTTTTGAAGGTTTTTGATGTTTTGTGATTTTTTTGCAAATTTTGGGTTTTTTGACAATGAATGAAAAGGTACGACTTTTGCAATAAATTGAAATAAATTCAATAAAAATAAAATAACTCTGGAATTGATAGAATATGGATGCCAGTATCTTTATTTGATCTTCACTACAGATTACAAGAATACCCAGATACATGCAATGAATAAAACAATGAATTTTCAGTATGTAAAGAACCTGGTAAAAACAGCAATCTGATCTGATAACTGAGTTGTACGGCTGCAAATAAGAAGTTCTCCCTCCGGATATCGATGGCAGATGATTCCAGATATAGGGGCGCCACCCTGGAGAAGTTATCAAGCCAGGAAGAGAGGCGTTTCTCTCTCCAAGCAAAAGGACGGCTCAAACTCAGCTGGTACGGCCTGGTACAGTACGGCCTGATGTCAGAAAACAGCATTTAATAAAAATACGGTCTCCTTGCTATTTAATGTCTGGATCTCTGGAAATGATGCGCCAAAAGGAATAGATGCTTTCTGGATGGCAAACACTGAAAAGAACTGAAGATATAAATTTCTCTGAAGATCTGTAGTTTCCTCTGGATGAGAAAACCTCTGTTGGCAATAAATCAAGTGGTATTCCACACCCTCTGAATTGCTTTCCGATGGAGATGGCTCGTTCCCCAAGGAATTCGAACGCGAAACCCTAAAGTCTCAGGCTCAGATCAAAGTTGATCAGTTTCAATTCTCAATAATCTCATAATAGCTCAAAACCCAAGGCAAATCCACTATAAGGCTGAAAAGTGCGATTTCCTTAAAGATAGGGTTTTAATTAATATTTGACTTTTAATCTTTTAATTTCTCCATAGTCTCCAGCCAAAATATTAAATCGTATTTTAATTGCCAACTGGCCCCTTCTGATGATGGGCGCACCCCTCAAGGCAAATCACTTAAGTTATAATTTAAAATTATAACTTTATATTATAATCCTTAATTAATTAATATTTAATCAATGCAATTAAATATTAATATTTCTCCCGTTACTCATCCGACATTACCGCTCCGGCTCAGTTTCCACGTAACTCGGGCGATTCTGGATAAAGCCATCACAAGCGGTAGCAGGGTCCCACACTCGCCGTGAACTCGCTAAAAATAGCAATTTCGCGAAAACCTCCGATCGGTTTAACTAGTGACACCATCAATCTCTCATAACTAAAGTCGAGCCAAGTCTGGCGACCCTCTCTTATCCAATCAATCACCACGAGGGTCGTGGTGGTGATAGGCCAATCCCGTCTCTTCCTCGAGAGATGTCACCGAGAAGGGACATGACAGATGACCTCTGAAAGAAGATTGGCTTCGGCAATGAAAGATCTACCCTGGCTGATAGCTGGAGAAGACATTCAATTTTCTCGCTTGGTTCAGAGACGATTGAAGATTTGAAAAAAATTGTGAAGTCCTTGAAGAAGACAAAACTTTAGAGATTGGTTGAGTTTTCAAAGTTGATGATTCAAAAGGTGCCCCAAGTCTACAAATTGAAGCGATAGAAATGCTAAATTTAAATTTCCAATTTCTCTTAATTTTCACCTAATTGTCATTCAGAGGATGCAAAAGGAATTCCTAGGGGTTAAGAAGAGTATGCATATTATGGCGCTGCAAATGGAATGATTTGCTGCTTTTAAGCATCAATGAATCCTTGATTAACTACCAGTTTCAGATTCATCATATTGGAGAATACTGTGTCGTTCTCAACCTTTCGGAATAATTGCCATGAAGGACAGTATGAAGGAGACGTGTCTGTGGAAGTTAAGGAATATGAAATGATGCAAATTCTAAAGCTTTCTCCTTAATGACATTTGGCGTAGTTTGTTACTGACCCACATCTGAATTGTGAGTTTTGCGTCATTGTGTACAAAGAGGCAGTCTATTTCAAAAAGGAGGAGTTAAAGCCATGTGAGCGTCAGTTCATGTGTCACAAAGGAGTCGGGTTTCTTTTAAGAGGAATAATGAGGCTCTTAGTTTATCGCTGCCGAGTGAATAAGGACTTACCATCCTTGGGTTATCAAGAAACCTGGTGTATTTGTTTATTTAAGAGCCGCGACTTTGAACCATAAACTACTCCCATAGTTTTTGCAGAAATTTTTTTGGACAGGGACAAAGTTAATGGTCGATTTGTGAAATTGAAATGGTCATTTTATTAAGAGAACCGGATTTGCTACTGAATAGTGCAATCGTGGGAACTCAATATCAATCGTGGAGTATTCTGAAGGAAATGTGAATAGTCGGGATTTTTGTTTAAAAAGTCATGAGAATCCTCCATGATATGATGAAGAGCTATCGGAGCAAAATTTAAATCCCTGGCGTGAATGTCTGGTCGGCTACGTTCAAAGAATATGACTACTATCTTTATATGAGGAGTCATGTCTCATATCAAAGCATTAAGGAAGATAATATTATCTTGTGTGACATTCTTGGAGTCCGGTTCTAAAGCTACTATCTGGATTATTAACTTTTGCTCTTTGTGGAATTTGAAAGCCGTCCATTTCATGGCAAGTCTCGCAATGAGAATATTTTATTAATTAATTGCGCAAAGTCGATTTATGAACAAGTGTAGCCTCTCAGATTAATCACCATCGCATATACTTGAAGAGTCATTCGAGATGGCCTAGGTATTGCGTCAAGCACGCCAGCCGCGCTAACCAATTTTTTTCTTGAATTATCATAACACAAGCCAACACTACCAACTTGATTAGCGTTAGCATCAAAACTGAAATCCAAGCTTGAAAGAACTCAATGCCAAGAATGTACACTCAACCGAAATGGTATAGGTGCCGGTCATGGCTTAGGAGCTAAATGAAAATGTTTGAAAGAACTTCAACGCCAAGAATGTGCAAGTACTACCAAGATCCCAATCGAGGGCGAGGTGCTAACATATGACGGAGTGTTTAAATTGAAAGCTAGAAATTAACAGGCGGATAACCAGCCATGAAGAGCATTTCCACACTACCACCAAACAGTGGGGGGAAAAGATTACAATTAAAACAATTCATCCGCTGCGGCGAGCATCCACAAAATTGTGGGGATTCACCACTATGAAAGTGGGTACAAGAGTGTTACAATCAAATTATCCACACTGGCGGTAAACCATCCAGGGGTACTTATGTGAGAAGAAGAAGAATTAATTGCAGCAATTAGAACTGGAACAGTACTACTGTTTACAGTCTTTACAAATAAGAAATAAGCTGCAAATTACATATGAATTACAATAGTCTTCAAACACATGAGTAATAGATGATCTCATACAATTATTTATCTCTCTAACTACTGATAATGAGTCAAAAATCAGAACTTCAAAGGTCTGATACAAAAAACAGTAAACTGGAAATGTCAATCAGCAACTATGAAATTCAATGAAAAGTTCATAACTCACTTAATTCACCTCCAAATCGAATGTCGTCTTTTGTTGTGTCTTCTTAGGAGGTAGGCGCCCAAAAACAGATCACAAACAGCACCAAAACTCAGCATATAATTCAAGCACGAATTCCAATGCTTTCAAGAATGGTACGACCCTCCTTGAGGGGCGATTTTGTCATTAAAAATCAGCAACTCAAAATAAAAATCTGGAAACTTGTGGAAGGGGTCGCCCAAAGCATAGAAATCAGATTCTCGAATGCCCAGAACAAAATAAAATGTATACCACAAAGTCAAATGTTGTATATACAAATTGAATTTTCACCGTGGATCAGACAAAGAACTTCAAACCGGAAATTTCATCAAAAATCTTCAACTATTAAAGTCAACTGCCAGTCTGATTTGAGAAGCAGCAAACCAAACTAGGTGTTGTATTTCAAACACTTAATGGGATTGGAACCAGGGAGGCAAACCTCATATTAACAAAGTTTACCGTTACGCGTACTAGCAAGCGTAAAAATATTGATGCAATCAGCTCTTCTTTAAAACAAGCAAGAGCAATATATGCTTCTTTAGTTGGCAAATGAAGCAACAATAGACTCTTCAAATTCCAAGAAGTTGAATCACTTCAACTTTCAAAAGGGACGCCACTTTAAGTATTTCACTTTTTTTTGAAATATTAAAACATCATTCAACTTCCCTTTTAGGCAACCATTTCATATTGCAACAATAAAGACGATAAAATAGCCTAAATGCTCACTCTGACCCCTTTTATGTCCCCTTTCTTAAAACAACTTGAAGTCATCGCCTAGGCGTGGGGTACACAACTTCAAGACATGAAATTGACTAAGTCTCAAACTCACCCAAAGGAGATAACCAAATACAGTCGCCCAAGCGTAACTGAATTGCTAAAATAGCAAACCGACAAATGCTAAACCGAATCCAAGTTGATGATGTTTCGCTTCAAAAATGAACTTACTAAAAATAGCAATGCCAAAAAAATAGTTAACTTCAAACCACGTCCTAAAACACCGAATCGCAAAGGATTGAATTGTTGCAAGATAGATACTGCCAAAAGATAGACTTGCTAAAAATAGCAAACTGCTATAAATAGTAAGTCTGCACAACATCCTCAGAACGCCAACTGAGTAGTATCTTAAAGAGGAAACCCTAGTTTTCTACTTTAGCTTTAAAGCCCATTTGATTCCTAATAGGGCTAAATCCAAAAGTATAGTTATGTGTAAGGGCCAAAGCCGTGACATTACAGACTACAATTTTAATTTGGAGCATACTCTTGAACTTTTGTGGTTTTGAAGGTAATTGAAGGATTATTGAATTACCAAACCCATAAAGGAGGACAGAGTCTAAATACAAGAGACACGTCATTGAAATGAGACCAAAAAAAAAAGAATCGTGACATATTCAAGGGGTTTAGTTAGTAAATCTGCCGTTGGGATGATAATGGGAAGATTATTCTATTTCATGGAAATCGATGAATAAGGAAATTAAGGGCGATTGCAACAAAGGAGAAAGCAACAAAGACAATTTAAAAAGAAATTGGAATTCTATACATGTTCAAGGATCGGGAAGTGCTAAACTGTGGATGAGTTTTAAACTTGGGCACTCCTTGATGAAGTTGCTACATAATGTGAAGCCAATTGAAGTTTCCCTACAACGATCAGAAGTTGATACTATACAGGTTAGCAGTTTAAGTTATTTGACTCGTAAATGAACTCTGCTTTCTTTGGGAAACTATGTACTATTGATGAAAGTATTTAAATAAAAACACTCTAAGTTGGATACTATAATCTGCTAGGATGTTTCAGTCATTATTGAAATCTAGATGCATAGTCTATAATTGTTGAAATATACATTTATATAAATTTACCATATGTAGGTATTGATAAAAGAATTATGTTAAGAATGAACTGGAACAAAATTATCTCTTTGTTTGATGAGAACAATCTAAATATAAACTCAGAACAGCAGTTAGGCAACTATTTGACAAAAAGCCTGAACAACCAAGTTGAAGGAAATCGGAAAAAAAATATATACCAAACTAGGGCAGGTCCTTACAGTGGTATCAGACCTCAAAAAAAAATTTGCAACCTATTGGATTAATCCAGAGTTGAGTTTCAGTCTGAAACATGGCAGCCAAAGATAGGAAATGGTTGGCATGAATACTTCACGAATCAGGAAGTAAGCTTGATAGTTTATGTCAATCAAGAAGTGATGATTTGGCAACATTGAAAAGTGTAGAAGAATGTTTGATCCTTGTTGAGCAGTCACCTTCAAATCAGTTGCAAATAGCTCTTGTTCCTATAGTGACTTCTTTGGGTTGGCATAGGTGGTTGAGACATACTGATGAAGAGGTAAGATTGTTGGTTGTTGCTTGTATGAGTGAGATCTTAAGAATATTGGCACCTAAAGTTCCTTATGATGATGACACAATGAAAGAGGTAATCAAATTGATGGCAAATAATTTCCAAGATTTGGATGATGTTATATGTTTCCATTTTTCTAGGAAGGTGTTCATACTTGAAACATTTGCAAAACTCAGATTGGGAAACATCATGTTAGACTTGGAATTAGATGATTTGATTTACCAAATGTTTCACCATTTCCTTGCCACAATCAGAAAATATCATACTGATAATGTTATGGCAACCATGCAAACAATTATGATTTTGGTTATTGATGAAAGTGATGTTATTTCTCAGCCCATTCTATCTATGTTATTGGCTATTTTGAAGCAAAAACAGATTATTATTACAGCTGCATATAGACTGTTTTACAAAGTTTTCAAACAATGTGAGGTGAAGCTAAAACCTTTCATGGATAATGAGGATTTTATAACAAAACATTCAAAGGGAAAAGGTACCTTGACATGTGAGGAACAAATGGTTGAAAAGGAGATTATAACCATGGAAGAAAATCCTTCTGAGTTTAGTGTTATTCAAACTTCAAAATATGAATTTTTCCATGAGGATGTAGCTGATATTGGGAGCCATGATATTGAGAAGAATTTTGAAATATTGTTGCATGAATTTGAGAATGATCCTTTGCCCAATGAGTCATGTGATTTGAAGGGAAAGATGGAAGTTACCAAAGATATGATTGTTGCAGCCCTAGCACGTTTTGATCATACACATAATGTCATTGAAGAACTCATTTGGGAAGCTCAAATTGAGGAGAGGAAAAAGGGAGTTGCAAGGGGAGTCTCTCATACTCACTTGTACTCTATCAAAAGGCTTTGGAAATAATGAAAACAGATTATGTGCAATTGCTTAAGGATAGGAGTCTAGCTGTGAAGTATGTTGAAGACAAGGAAAAAGAGGCTGATGATCTTTGCTTACAACTATGGCTCACTTTTCTTTATGCAAAGCAGAAAATTTCACTTTTTGTGCAACTACATCCAAGGAACAAGAAAGTGAAACGAGGACAATGGAGATCAAACAGATTGTTGAAGGGATTAATGAATTCCATGTTGATGAAATGTTGCATAATGATTCTAGCACTCATCATTTTAGAGAGGTTCGACATGCTGATAGAAATGGGAACTTACATTTTGAATATGAATTTTTGAATTTTGAGGATCAATTTCCATATGAAGATGCAAATTGCAGCCATGAGATAGCTGATGTAACAAATGATGAAGACAATTTTCAGCTTGATACACTTCATGATTCAGTAGGTATTGATGAGCATTCGGAATTGGAGGAAAGTATGCATGAGACATACAAAGACACCATTGAAAATGATGGAGAAAATGTGGATTCTACGAGAGTTAGCAGCAATCAATTGTCTTTGTATGAGTGTGATTTACTCCATGAATCTGCTATTAATGTTGAACATCTTGAATTGGATGAAACTCAACCCAACTCTAGTGCTATGTATGATGCAGAATACAAGGTATGGGATCCAAGTAAAACTCAGGACTCTATTTCATGGATGGGCTATAGGCAAAATTTCAAATTTGTAGTTGTTGTTCTTTTCTTAATCAGCCAACACATGAATTGTGTTATTAGCATACAGGTGGCTTGGTTAGAATTTTCAATCAACAAGGAGAGTATGTTTCAATGGGAGTTTAATGATGATGTTGGTTTTGTAATTGAGAAAGTTTCTTCAATCAGATTTAGGCTCTCAAATCCTATACATACGGGAAATTTGATTCCTTGCAGCTACTGCTCCAACGTTGAAATTCTGATTTTTGCAAATTTGGTTGATGAGTTGATTGAATTTCAGTATTTGATGATTATATGACAGCGAAGTATGACAAAATTTTCAGATATAATTCAAAGGTATTTCAATTTTGGGGCAAAGGTTGACAGTTTTGAGAGATTACAGGAGGGGCGAGCTTAGATTTGGTATGAAGAGCTTATTGTTTTTATCAAAGTGGCGCAGCGGCATTGTGGTGATTCCTTCAAGAGATTTGTTTAGGATCCTGGAATAACAGATGGTTTCGGGTTGTCTCAAACAGGTGGTTCGTAGTTGTGCTGACATTGATTGAGGACAAGCAATTTTTGAGAAGGGTGGACTGTAATGTCCCCAATTTTGAGTTAGCATTGCAATTAAATAATTAATTTAATGTTGTCAAAAAAGGGCTAAATTAAAAGAGAAAAATTAATTATTTAAGTGAGCAAAAGTAACTTAAGTTAGGAAAGTTAAATAAATTAATTTACTTTTAAAAGCGAACTCTCAAAAAGGCAAAATTAGAAATGAAAGGCAAAAGAGGAAAATTCGAACAGTCACTGGGAGTTACAAAGAGGAGATGAATAAAAGAAAGGAGGAGCTCATTGTTAGCAGGCTAGATTTGTGGATATTGAACATAGGTTCTTGTTGGTGAATGCAATTCACAGCCTTTCTGAGGTGGGGTGACCTTTGAAAGAAGATTGGCTTCGGCAGTGAAAGATCTGCCCTAGCTGATAGCTAGAGAAGACATTCAGTTTTCTTGCTTGGTTTAAACACAATTGAAGATTTGAAAAAAATTGTGAAGTCCTCGAAGAAGAAAAAAAACTTTAGAGATTGGTTGAGTTTTCAAAGTTGATAATTCGAAATGTGCTTCGGGTCTGCAAATTGAAGCGATAGAAATGCTTAATTTAAATTTCCAGTTTGTCTTAGTTTTCAGCAAATTGTCATTCAGAGGATACAGAAGTAATTCCCAAGGGTTAAGAAGATTATGAATATTATGGCGCTGCAAATGGGATGATTTGTTGCTTCTAAGCATCGACCAATCCTTGATTAATTACCAGTTTCAGATTCATCATATTAGAGAATACCGTGTCATTCTCAACCTTTCAAAATAATTGCCATGAAGGCCAATATGAAGGAGATGTGTCTGTGGAAGTTAAGGAATATGAAATGATGCAAATTTTGAAGCTTTCTCCTTAATGACATTTGGCACAGTTTGTTACTGACCAACATCTGAATCGTGAGTTCTAAGTCATTGTGTACAAAGAGGTAGTCTATTTCGAAAAAGAGGAGTTAAAGCCATGTGAGTGTCAGTTCATGTGTCCTAGAGGAGTCATGTTTCTTTTAAGAGGAATAACAGGGCTCTTAGTTTATCATTGCCGAGTGAATGAAGGACTTACCATCCTTAGGTTATCAGGAAACCTAGTGTATTTGTTTATTTAAGAGCCATAGCTTTGAACCATAAACTAATCCTGTGGTTTTTGCAGAAACTTTTTTGGACAGGGTCAAAGTTAATGATCGATTTGTGAAATCAAAATGGTCATTTTATTAAGACAGCCAGATTTGCTATTGAATAGTGCAATAGTGGGAACTCAGTATCAATCGTGGAGTATTCTAAAGGAGATGTGAATAGTTGGGATTTTTGTTTAAAAAGTCGTGAGAATCCTCCGTGATATGATGAAGAGCTATGAGAGCAAAATTTAAATCCCTGGCGTGAATGTGTATGGTCGGCTACGTTCAAAGAATATGACTACTATCTTTATATGAGGATCCGTGTCTCATATCAAAGCATTAAGAAAGATAATATTATCTTGCGTGAAATTCTTGGAATCGGGTTCTAAAGCTGCTATCTGGATTATTAACTTATGCTCTTTGTGGAATTCGAGAGCCATCCATTTCATGGCAAGTCTCGCAATGAGAATATTTTATTAATTAATTGGGAAAAGTTGATTTATGAACAAGTGTAGCCCCTCAGATTAATCACCATCGCATATACTTGAAGAGTCATTCGAGATGGCCTAGGTGTCATGAGTCAAGACTACAGTTTTAATTCAGAGCATACTCTTGAACTTTTGTGGTCCTAAACGTAATCGAAGAATTATTTAATTACCAAACCCATAAAGGAGGATAGAGTCTGAATAAAGGAGACACATCATTGGAATGAGACAAAAAAAAAAGAATCGTGGCATATTCAAGGGGTTCAGTTAGTAACTCTGTCGTTGGGATGATAATGGGAAGATTATTCTATTTCAAGGAAATCGATGAATAAGGAAATTAAGGGTGATTGCAAAAAAGGAGAAGGCAACGAAGACAATTTAAAAAGAAATTGGAATTCTATACATGTTCAAGGACCAAGAAGTGCTAAACTGTGGATGAGTTTTAAACCTGGGCACCCCTTGATGAAGCTGCTGCATAACGTGAAGCCAATTGAAGTTTCCCTACAGCGTTCAGAAGTTGATACTATACAGGTTAGCAGTTTAAGTTGTTTGACTCATAAATGAACTCTGCTTTCTTTGGGAAACTATGTACTATTGATGAAGTATTTAAATAAAAACACTCTGAGTTGGATACTATAATCTGCTGGGATGTTTCAGTCATTATTGAAATCTAGATGCATAGTCTATAATGGTTGAAATATACATTTATATAAATTCATGTTACATCCCAAATTGTGACGTTACAATTTACCATCACTAGATAGAGTAAAGGTGAATTCTGGAGGTGAATTAATGATGCTTGTACCTTGTTTTCAATATGAATATTGTTTCATTTGATGTTATTCTTGGTGAAATACTGCATAAAGGAGAATAGAGGTTATTGATTTATGAATAATCTAACTTTTGAAATGTTTCATGTATTCTGCTTTGTTATGAGCATATGACTGCCGATGTCATGTCATGGTGTGCAGGTATGAAGACTGATCCTCCAGACAGAGGAGAGATATCACTCGGGGAGGAACTTGGTCGGGTAAGCAGTAACGAGTACCAAATGAGCGTACACACACGTCAGTATAGGTTCTGAGAAACCAAGTCAGTTATGTTGGTCTAGATAAGTCATCCTTAGGCTTGGAGTTATGTTTACTTCTTTATGCTTTGAAAAGTGATGATTACTTATTTGTTTGACTTACTATGCTTTGACCATGATTTGGAAAAACGTGAATGGATATACGTTAAAGGGTCAAGTGAGTATGTGTATACGTGTACGCGTATCCATATGAATATACATGTCAAAAACATACATATGACTCGGCAGATGGATATGCCCATATGTACGTAATGACATGATATACATACATTTATGTGTACACTGCATATAGAGAAATAGATACTAATAATAATATTATATTATTATTCCCTATTGACTTTACGTATATATATAAATATCGGGTTGCTGACTGGCTCACGATATGTTTATATATTTGTTAAAATATATATTTAAGAAATTAAATATTAACGATTATATAGTTATATTAAATATAAATATTTAAAATACTCGGGTATTTAAATATTTATGTATTAATATATTTAAAGACTATAATAGTATTTTATAATTAAATAAATAAAGGAACTATATTTTGTCTAAGGGATTTATTTATATATTTATGTATAAATATATAAGGTGATTATTTAAATACAAAGGAAATGTTTGATTTGATTTAAATAGAAAATCGAAACATTGAGAATTAAATATTTGAAGTAGAAAATACTTTAAAGTGTAAAATCGAATGTAATTTAAAAGGTAAAATTTGAAGAAAGTCTTTCACGTGAAATTGCGGAAGGAAAAAACGCAAAAATAAGAGAGATTGAAATTCATTTTGAATGAACATTTGAAAAAGAAGAAAAACGTTATAATCGCGTGAGAAAGACGCGCGCAGGATAAAAACGCGTGAGAAAGTCGCGCGGGTCTGGTTCGCGCCTGGGCCGCAACTTGGTCTGCAAAATAACGCATATACTAATCTTTAGGCCGAAAATAGCAACGTGGGAACATCATAAATCTTGAACTCTCATCTGGAACGAATTTTTCAAACTATTTGCTTGGAATTAACCTAAAAAATCGGTAGATGCCTTGAGCTTTCAATCCGCCATGTGAGAGTTGAAGAATTCTTAATTTGCTGGCATAATAAGAAGTCGAATCACTATTGAAGAGATGACTTAGGGTTTATGAACTCGCCAAGTGTCTTTTTGAGAAATTCTGGGCACTTGGTGTCAATCTGCATGCCTTCTTAAAGGGAAAACGGTTGCAATTCGGGTATATAAATATACACGCCTTCCTTTCATGAAACACATCACTTGAGCAATTCTGAGTTTAGTATTTTGAGCCGTCCCTGTTCATTCTATAACACACAATTCTGGAATTCGGGTTTAGTCTCATGTCAAGTATTTCTGAGTGTTAATTTGCTGAGAGTGAGAATTATTCTGCTAAGTGAGTTTTTGAGAGCATTTAGCAATTCTGTGAGCAAATTCAGAGTGTTCATCCTTCGTAGAGTGAGCTTTTAATCTGCTAAGAAGTCTTTTGGCTGGAGGCTATAGGTGTAGCAAATTCTCACTAGATCAACACCTGTGGAAAGCTCTTGTCAGGCATGTTAACTCTTTTACCTTTTTCATGAAGTTGCTATTCTTCTTTGGTCTAGAAGAGTTTACAAATAAAGTCCACTTTCATTGAAACATAATAGGAAAGGAAGGTCGTTCTTTATGGTATACTTGGAAAGGATTTCTAGAGGATTGCCCTAATTATAGAAATGTTGTTGAACCATTAAACAAGTGGAAAATTTGTGAAATAGGAAGGCTAACTCATGTTCTATACTAATAACTCTTGCATTAATTAGTAAACGGATTTATTGTTCCATTGAAGAGTAAATTATATTAATCAGTAGACGGATTTACTGATCTATTGAAGAGAAAATTGCAATTATTTGTATTGACTCCATATAAGGAGTGTATGTTTGCATATAGCTATTTAAATACTAAGGAATGAAATGAGGGTATTTAATAGGTTACCGATCACAACTAGTTGAAGATTAACTTAGTCAAGTTATTAAAAGCTCCTAGGATGAGAAAGTCCCGCATAAGGGAGATAGTTGTGAGTACTTGTTAATTTGTTCTCCTTTCTAGTAGTTAACTTGAAGTAGGACGTCTAGGGTACGTACTACCCCGATAGACCAACCTACGCGTAGTGTAAGAATGCCTTAATGCAAATCGGCCCTGAGTAGTGCATATGATAAATGACTTTCATTCGAAGTACTGAATGATAATACTTTGGCCAAAGTAGTGTAAGGAACCATTTAGTTGTAGTACTACACTGTCAGTTCACCGTGATCCCGAAATACATCCTAGTTCGAGAATTGCCGATTGCACGGAATCTAGCTTTGTAGGATCACAACACTATGCTCAGTTGGTAATCGTTAAAGGACACCCTAC
>VDFB02046739.1:0-27891 GCA_007258455.2 Sequoia sempervirens | reverse complement strand
CATTATGAATAACTAACATATTTTATTTTGAATATGCTTTCTATTCTATTCAAAGAAAAATATTGAAACCATTCAATCTCAAAGTGTTTGATACGTATTCTATTACAACCCCTACTAATCTTCCTCTTTCATCAATAGAACAAAATATACTTGTTAATTGAATGTTTAAAAATCATAAATGTGAACCTTTATAATTATACATCATAAATTATAGTATCATAAATAATTTCTTAAAATAAAGAAAAAAAATTATACCAAAGTTTTTTCATAGAAATGAATAAGATTGTCGTCATACAAAAAAAATATCTAGAAGGAAAGCATCATAAAAACTTTTCAAAATTTTACAAGACATAATGAACAATATACTAATTTAATATTTTTTATCTGAAGATGAAACCTTATGATTTCCTTTTCTCAATGATCCAACTCGGTCTGACATCTGAATCAATGCAGTGAATTGTTCCTCTGACGTACTCTCAGCTATAGATGGAAAAGTGTAACTCCTGAATTTCTGTGACCTTTCTAATGCTTCTCTAGAAATTATTCTTTGCTCAAATATTTCCTCCTCACACTTTACACTGTCATAAAAACTTTTCTTTCTTGTGCCACCTCTTAACCAAATGAGTTCCTCCACCACCTCTTTCATTGACGGTCTCTTCCTCCTTTCTAAATGAAGGCATTCTCTTGCAATCCTTGCCATATCTTCCATCTCTTGCAGGTTTTCCTCCTCCAAAACTTTTATATCTAAGATTTCTGTGAGACGATTCTGATTGAGTCTAGATAGGAAAAGACTAGATAAACTCCACTCATTGCTAGCCCTTTCTACAGAGATGGGTTTCAAAGTTGTTAAAAACTCAACTAGGACTACACCAAAACTATGTACATCACTTTTCTCAGTGAGTTGATATGTTTGGAAGTACTTAGGATCTAAGTAACCCCTTGTGCCCATTACATTAGTGGTGAGATGTGTGTTGTTTGAAGTAGAGATGAGACGAGAAATCCCAAAGTCTGCAACTTTGGGAGAGAATCTCTCATTCAAAAGAATATTAGAGGATTTTACATCTCGATGGAAAATGGGTTGAGATGCTTCAGAATGTAGGTATGCCAAAGCCTCCCCTGTCTCAATTGCAATCTGTAGGCGTGACGCCCAAGGTAGAAACCCCTCTTTGCAGTGTAAATGTTCAAATAGTGTTCCATTTGGAACAAATTCAGAAACCAACAATGGGAATTTAGTTTGGATGCAACACCCTAACAATTTCACTATGTTTCTGTGATTTATTTGGGAGAGAATTGTAACTTCATTGATAAATTCATGGTCATCCTCTACATTTAGAGCTTGCTTGGACTTTTTAATGGCCACAAGGGACCCATCTAATAAAATTCCTTTGAAGACAGTTCCAAAGCCACCACTGCCCAATACCATTTCATTTGAATAATTATTAGAAGCTCTTGCTAATTCTTTGGTAGAAAACATTCTTATGCTTTCTCTCCCCGCTGTAGAAGCTATGTGTTGTTGCAATTGTTGGTAGTACTTGGCCTCCACAAGTTTCAAGTGTCGTTTCTTTAGCCACCAAACTAAAAGACTTGCTACTAAAGAGATAAACACAAATGAAGAGATTGATCCTGTTTATTTTATCAGATCAAAAGAAATTGATATTAGTCTCATTGTCATATTTATAAGAGCTTACATTCATGTTCATATGAATATAACATTGGTAAATGACCATCAATAAAAAAAATTAAAACAAAAAATTATAGTTTTCTAATATCTTTAAGGTAAACAATTAACAATATGTTAAAATTATTTTCTAACCATCTCAAGATTGATCTTAATTGATTAAATTATTGAGTTTCCATTGTGGAGAATTAACTTCAAATCTCAAAAAGACATTTAATAAGAAATTCTAAGCTGTGACTCTTTGTATTTCATAGTTGGCTTCTAGTTTAAAAGGGATTTTTAAATAAGTGAAATTATAAGTTGTGATTCTTGATCTTCCATAAATGATTTCTATTGTGATTGATAGGGTGGATGGATACAGATCAACACCACGTTCGGTAACAATAGATCTAATTAAGAAAAGCATGGAAATAATACCTGTGCAATCTGTGCCATTAGTGTAACCGTTTCCTTCATACCCAGGATGACATTTGCAAACATGCCCCATCCATGAAGGAGAGTCAATGCAATCTGCGTTGATGGAGCAAGAATAATTGACCGTATGTTTAGCCATGGAACAATTCTGAAGCCCGATACCCCAGTTAAGGCGGATACCATAAGAGACATTCCAGCCTTGTCCCCAGAGGGATATTGTTTCATTGTCTCCGATGGTGAAGGTGGAGGGACATTCCAGCCTTGTCAAAGAATGAAAAGGTGTGTGGAAGTAAATAGCAGCCTGCATGGTTGACTGGGCAAGAACAGAAGTAGCTGCGAAATACAATCTGAAGTTTATAAATAGTTTAGTATAGTGGGCAAAATAAATTTAGTTCAGAAATACCAACTTTATGATTTTAAAGTAGTTTTATATTAAAGCCAATTGGCATATACTCAAGGTGACGAAATTGCAGTGATTTTATATTAAAGTCAACTTTAGCATATACTCAAGGTGACGGAATTGCAGTGATTTTATATTAAAGTCAACTTTCTGCAAATACTCAAGGTGACGGAATTGCAGTGATTTTATATTAAAGTCAACTTTTGCAAATACTCAAGATGACAGAATTGCAATGAACGGTGGTGAACTTCCCGTGTTCTTGAAAGATAATATTAGAATGCGGACGAAAAGGGAATCTAATCTTGGCTTTTAACACATACTAAAATGAATTTCTACAAAGATAGGGCTCTACAGTAGAATGCGAAGTTTACAAGTAGTTTCTTATAGTGGACCAAAGAAATTTAGTCTCCAAATATAAAATTTATGATATATTATTATTTTTTTGATGGAGGTTATTTACAAATTCTTTTTGGGTTGAAGCCTTTTTGAGTTGAACCTTTGACTGATGGATATCCATTTTGTCAAATTTGCCTGGGGCACGATCCCGACCCTATCCCTTTTTTGGTGTTGGAACCTTTGCACTCAGCAAGACTTGATCCTTGGTGGGCTGATTTAGAACCTTTCAACTTCATTAGTAGACCAAGGACCCATTGACAAAATATTATGATATTAAAGTAGTTTCGTAGTGATTTTATATGAAAGTTAGCTTTTGCAAAGAGTGTAAGCAGTAAGATGACCAAGAATTACAATGAATGGAGTTGAACTTTCCATTTTCTTTGAAACTAAAATTCAGTAATTTATCTTTCATGGAAAGAAATCTTCAAATAGATCTAGAATGTGTGAAAAAAGGAAATTTGATCCTTACTTTAAATTATATTAAACATGTATTAAAATAATTGATTTTTTCAGTTTTTTTAACAAATGATGCAGTGTGTCTGCTGTTTAGATTGACATAGAAACATTCAAGTCTTCTTATAAAACAAGATACATAGAGAAAGGGAAAATATCAGTTACATTATATTTATAAATAAAAAAAAGGATAATGCAAGAGTCTCTACTCCAATCTCCTCAATCACCAGATCACTGATACTAATCCTGATCACTGTCTTGTTGGAATGCAATGGTAGGAGAAAAATAGAGAAACAAAAACTGATATGAAATTATTTATTGATCACATAAAAACATTACACAACCTTTCTAAGCTGCTACTCATTCATAGACAAACACTACAAAGGTTGAGCTGCTACTCAAACATCATTACAAAGTTTCTTGAGATATCTCTAGAGTTGTGGCTCCTTGATAAACATCATTACAACTTACATTCTAATAGTTGCTTGAGCTTCTACTCATTGAAAAACATACTACCCTTGCATAATCCTTACACTTAAACACCAATACATCTTGAGACTACTGCTTCTTACAGTTCTATAGAGTTGGACTCCCTTTGGGATTGCATAACAAAACTGGCTTCAACCAATTTATATAGGAAGCTAAGCATATACGAGAGACAACGAACAAAGATAAAATAATATATAGTAGCTAGTCTCTCGACAAAACACACTGCACATAGGCATGTAACATACAAAATAACATAAAAATATACATAAAAACATACATAGAAACATACATAACATGATGGGATGGTGTAGTGTAGGGCCTACGGGATAAAGGTGACGAAGCCAACAAATGGGGGGAAACTTTAGGGCGATGAAAGGGATCCCATAACGATGCCATCAACTTTCTTTTCCCACCCTTTGTCCCAACTTGTGTGTGGTGTCTTGTGGGAGAAGCTATCCATAGTCTCAAGGATGGCGTCACTAAGTTAGGCATTTTAAATGTTAATAACTATTCATTTTTGAATACACTCTGTGTTGAGAGTCCCATTATGTTGTCTATTTTTTCATTTTATAGGTTGAAAGTGAAAGGTTGGAGAGCAGGGGGTGGAGTTACAGGTGGGGGAGACACAAAACTGACCAAATTGAGGTGAGGGGTTTCTAATTCATTGGGTTGTTACTTGTTTCATTTTGTGGGTTGTAGGTTTCATAAAACCTAGTATTGTTTTCCAACTTGAAATTTTACAAAACTGTATGAATGTCTTGAAAAGATTTTGTTATTTAGACTGTAGGAATGTAACGAAAGACACCATTTTATAAACACCAATGTTTTCCAACAACTAATAACACTCTGTGTTGTTAGTTTTTTCATTTTGCAGGTTGAAAGTGAAAGGTTGGAGAGCAGGGGGAGGAGTTACAGGTGGGGGAGATGGAAAACCGATCAAATTGAGGTGAGGGGTTTCTAATTCTTTGGGTTGTTGCTTGTTTCATTTTGTGGGTTGGAGGTTTTATAAAACTTAGTGTTGTTTTGTAACCTGAAATTTTAGAAAATAGTATGCATGTCTTGAAAATACTTTGTTATTTAGACCATAGGAATGTAATGAAAAGCATCGTCTTATAAACACCCAGTGTTTTCCCACAACCAATAACATTTTGTGTTGTCAATTTTTTCATTCTGTAGGCTAAAAGTGAAAGGTTGGAGAGTAGGGGGCGGAGTTGCACTTGGGGGAGACACAAAACTAACCAAATTGAGGTGAGGGGTTTCTAATTCTTTGGGTTGTTACTTGTTTCATTCTGTGGGTTGTAGGTTTTGTAAAACCCAGTGCTTTTTTGCATCATAGAATTTTACAAAATTGTATGAATGTCTTGAAAATATTTTGTTATTTAGATCGTAGGAATGTAATGAACGACACTATTTTATAAACACCTGGTATTTTCCAACAACTAATAACACTTTGTGTTGTCAATTTTTTCATTTTGCAAATTGAAAGAGAAAGGTTGGAGAGTATGGGTGGAATTGCAGGTGGGGGAGATGTAAAACTGATTGAATTGAGGTGATGGGTTTCTAATTCTCATGGTTGTTATTTGTTTCATGGGTTTTAAAACATTATGTGGGTTGTAGTTTTATAAACACCCAATATTTTCCAACAACTAGTTATACACAAACAATATGATTGTAATGAAAACCTTTATCTATTTAGATAGTACAAATGTAATGAAAGGCACCTTCAACATGTTTATAACAACTCTTAGGTAGACTAAAAATGACATTTCAATTTCCACACCATAGAGATATAGAGAGCAAATAAAATAAAGAATTTAACTAATGAATTGTAGAAAATATGTTTTAGTAGTTTATATTCATATTGTTGATTACATTGCATCACACATAGATTTCAAACTCAAAGCATTACTTCACATTGCATAACTAATAACTAGATGTTGATAGATGATTTAAACTAAAATATAGTGTTTACAAAGTCAACCTTTAAAGTAGTTATGCAATTACTTCACATTGCATAACTAATAACTAGGAGTAGCTGCCAATTGCATTTTCTTTTCATGGCATTCCATGAGACCACATTTCTTTGAGGAATTTTTTCAAACACTTCACTACCTTGTCTATGCTACCACATTTTTCATATATACATTTACCAAAGCATTTTATCAAATAGTTCACTGCCTTGTTGCTATGGCTTAAAGCCTAAAATAGGTTCTTTTAAGCAAGCTATGGATGGTTGGAAAAAATATATCAAAGCATAATAGTAAGAAACAACATAGAAATGGTAATAAACTGTTTGAAAAAATTCCTCAAAGAAATGTGGTCTCATGGTGATGGAATGGCATGACAAGCAGATTGCTATGGATTGTCATGGAATTCCACGCTGATAGGAGAGACCACATTTCAGGCATTTTTTAAATAGTTCATCGCCTTGTCTATGCTACCACATTTTTTCATACATGTGTAAAACCATTTTATCAAACTAGGGAAAAATTTAGTGGTGAATCTTCGCCAATTGGAAAAATAATTGAAATTGGGACCCTAAAATGGCTAATAGTACAAGTTAAAAAGGATGTCGAATCGCCAGGTTTTTACAAAAAATTAATTTCGTCTCAATTAATTTGCCTCTGTAAACGATGTGTCATTGGAACCAATTCGCCAGTAGTCTATACTATAATTACAAATATTAATTAAATTCACCAGTAATATTATATTACTACCATTAATTTTGGGGAAATATCGCCACAATAATAAATTAGCATTTAATTTTAGGGATTTTATTTATTAGTTATTGATTAAGTTTTTTAATCGATGGTTGCAGAAGAGCTTTTGTGACCTAATACACATGTGCCTTTAAAAGGCTTGTTGAGGCTCGAAATTTAGGCCCAAAACAAATTTCTGTGCCTCAACAAGCCTTTTAAAAGGCACTTGCGTATTAGGTCAAAAAATTAACCTATAGCCATTCGATTAAAAAGCTAATCGATGGTAACATTTTCACTTTTCATTTAGTCTTAATTTTAAAGTGAGATATAAAAAAAAGCACTTAATCTGTGTGTGCTCCAATGCATTTTCAATAGTAAATTTATGCTTGGTGGTGAGGGGCTCTGCCCCTCGACCCCACCTGTATCGCGACAGGAGTGCATGAAGGCCATTGTCCCTAGACCCCGTGAGGGGGCGTAGCCCCCTCAACCCCCACAAGGTGGCTCTGCCCCTTGACCCCGCCGGTGGCTTCCATGCTCGGGCCCCTACTTCAATATTACAAAAACCAAAAAAAATATGGGGGAACTGCGCTTACCAACTATGCAAAATTTTAAAGGAGAGATTCGCCATTGTAATTAATATTTTTAGTGATTATTCACTAGGATTCATCACTATGATTATTATTTTTACCAATTATTCATTAAGATTTGCTAGGATTTAATAATTTTTTTCAAATAAAAGGAAAGATTCACCAAGATTTTACACCTTTGTCGAGGGAGGAGTTTCTTAAAGTTAACCCTGTATTAAACAATTCACTTGCTTGGTCATATGGCTAAAAGCCTAAAATAGGTGCTTGCAAACAAGCTATGGATGCTTGGAAAAAATCTATCAAATCATAATATAGTAAGGAATAACATAGACAAGGGAGTGAAATTTTTGAAAAAATGCCTCAAATAAATGTGGTCTTATGGTGATAGAATGTCATGACAAGCCATAGACAAGGCAATAAATTATTTGAAAAAATGCCTCAAAGAAATGCGGTCTCATGGTGATGGAATGCCATGACAAGAAAATAATTTTTCTTGTCATGGCATTCGATAACCATGAGACTGCATTTCTTTGAGGCATTTTTTCAAATAGTTCACTACCTTGTTCTCATCGTGGAACAAGCTTGCATTCTTGGAAAAAATATATCAAAGCATAATAGTAAGAAATAACATATATAGGGAAATGAACTATTGGAAAAGATGCCTCAAATAAATGTGGTCTCATGGTGATGAAATTCCATTACAAGCCATATGCAAGGTAGTGAACTATTTGAAAAAATGCCTCAAAGAAATGTGGTCTCATAGTGATGGAATGCCATGACAAGAAAATTTCCATGGATTGTCATGGAATTCCATCACCATGAGACCACATTTCTCTGACGATTTTTTTCAAATAGTTCATTTCCTTATCTATGCTACCACATTTTTCGTACATGTCTACCAAATAATTTTAACGTCCTTGTTGTTATGGCTAAAAGCCTAAAATAGGTGCTTTCGAACAAGCTATAGATGCTTGGAAAAACATATCAATTAATAATAGTAAGCAACAACATAAACAAGGCAACAAATTGTTTGAAAAAATGCCTCAAAGAAATGTGGTCTCATGGTGATGGAATGCCATGTGGCAACAAACTGTTTGAAAAATTACTATGGATTGTCATGGAATTCCATCAACATGATCTGCACATTTATTTAGGGATTTTTTTGAAATGGTTCATTGCCTTGTCTATGCTAACACATTTTTGATAAATGTGTACTGAACCATTTTATCAAATAATTCATCAATTGCCTTGTTGTCATGGCTAAAATCCTAAAATAGGTGCTTGTGAACAAGTTGTGGATGCTTGGAAAAAATATAAGCATAATAATAAACAACAACATAGACAAGGCAATGAACTGTAAATGCCTCAATGAAATGTGGTCTCATGGTGATGGAATTCCATGACAACCAAATTGCCATGGATTGTCATGGCATTCCATCACCATGAGACCACATTTCTTTGAGGTATTTTTTTAAATAGTTTGCTGCATTATCTAGGTTAACTAATTTTTCATAAATGTGTACCAAACCATTTTATCAAACATTTCATTGCCTTGTTTCTATGGCTAAAATCCTAAAATAGGTGCTTCCGAACAAGCTATGGATTCTTGGAAAAAATCTATCAAAGCATAATAGTAAGCAATAGCATAGAAAAGGAAATGAACTATTTGAAAAATGGTCTTAATTAAATGTAGTCCCATGGTGATGGAATGCCATGACAAACCATAGACAAGCCAATGAACTATTTAAAAAATGCCTCAAAGAAATTTGGTCTCATGGTGATGGAATTCCATGAAAATCCATAGCAATTTTCTTGTCATGGACTTTCATCACCATGAGACCACATTTCTTTGAGGAATTTTTTCAAATAGTTCACCGCCTTGTCTATTCTACCACATTTTTCGTACATGTCTACCAAATCTTTTTATCAAACAACTCATTGCCTTGCTGCTATCACTAGAAGCCTAAAATAGGTGCTTTCGAACAAGCTATGGATGCTTGGAAAATCTATCAAAGCATAATAGTAAGCAACATCATATACAAGGAAGTGAATTTTTTGAAAAAATGCCTCAAAGAAATGTGGTCTCATGGTGATGGAATGCCATGAAAAGAAAATTTCTATAGATTTTCATGCCATTCCATCACCATGAGACCACATTTCTTTGAGGAATTTTTTTAAATAGTTCACTTCCTTGTCTATTCTAACACATTTTTCATACATGTGTACAAAACCACTTTATTAAACAATTCATTTCCTTACTATTATGGCCAAAATCCTAAAATAGGATCTTGTGAACAAGCTATGGATGCTGCGAAAAATATATCAAAGAATAATAGTAAGCAATAGCATAGAAAATGCAGTGAATTGTTTGAAAAAATGTCTCAAATAAATGTGGTCTCATGGTGATGGAATTGTATGACAAGCCATAGACAAGGCAGTGAACTGTTTGAAAAAATACCTCAAAGAAATGTGGTCTCATGGTAATGGAATGTCATGAAAATCCATAGCAATTTTCTTGTCATAGAATTCCATCACCATGAGACCACATTTCTTTGAGGAATTTTTCAAATAGTTCACTTCCTTGTCTATGTTGTCACATTTTTTATAGAGCATAGACAAGGTAGTGAACTGTTTGAAAAATGACTCAAAGAAATGTGGTTTCACAGTGATGGATTGCCATGACAATCCATACAAATGCAATGAATAATTGTAGGTTAAATCACAGTGTGGGTTGTTAGTTATTTCATTCTTCATGTTGAAAGTCAAAGGGTGGAGATAATGGGGAGGATTGCAGTTCAACTACATTAGTTTCAAAGATTACACCTTGTAATAGTTATGTAAGGAGGGTTATCTACACATTTCACAATAAGGTGTCTAGTTGTAAGTCAAAATCAAAGAACAAATCATTCAATATTGAACTTGTGATCCTTATTCCATGTGCATAGGGTGATGTACTATGCTATTTGTTAATGAAAAGTCACAACATCATTCTTATCTATAAAAATATCAACATTTTCCATCTAAGGAAATTTAAAATAAGTTAGGATTAATATTTAAGAGGATTAATATTTTTTCAAAGCAAAAAACAAAAATAATATACATGAATTTGTTTTTCTATAAATATTATCAATGTCAATTATGCTATTTAAAATGACTTAGGGGTGACTCATTTAAATTCACAACCTAAAAAGATAATGGGATACCTTTGAGAGTCTCTTGAAAGGATAAAAATGTGTTCAATCATTAAATAATTATAGAAGGATGACTTATGAACATAACATGTATGCAAATTAGTTAATATTATCTAAGGACCCACTAAAGATCATAAACATGTGTCCAAATAATTTAATTCTAGAAGGATCCCATTAAGAACATAAGCATGCATCCAAAGTGGTGTAAAGAAATATAATATCATATGATTGGGTTGTTGTGTGTAGAAGGTTTTATAAGAGTATGTGGGTTGCAAGTTTTATAGCACACAATGTTTTTCAACACCTAATTATACATAGAGAGTATGGTTGTAATGAAAAGATTTTGTTATTTAGACATTACAAATGTAATGAAAGGCACCTTCAAAATTTATAACAACTCTTAGATAGAGTAAAATCTGTGTTTCAATTTCCTCACATGATGGTAAAAAAAATAAACTGAATAATTGCAGGTTGGAAAAAAAAGTGCAGGATCTGCGTAGATGATTTTATGCAACGCGTATAGATTCCAAACATCTCCTCATTTATTCAATGCAATGGAATTTGACAGGCTTCTCCCTTCTCTCAATACAATGGCCATGTTAGAAAATCCTAGCTACCAATCAATCTTATCCTAAAACTGAATTTCCCCCTAGTGTTTGTACATGACTCCTTATTCTGAAAGAATAGCTGATTATTGAAAATTAGTTACTAAATATAAATGTCCAATTCTACGTAGAATATGAAATGTTTTACCTTTCATATTTTAATTCTAACATTTTGCAAATGGGTATGTGCAGGATCATAATGGGACAAAAAGTGGCGATATGATGGGTATGTGGTTGGCGACTTTTTTTTACCCAAAATTGATGAAACGAAAAGGGTTTTAAAGGAGATTCTCATCTTTCCACCAATATAAATTATGCTTTAATTTGAATTTAATAAATAATTATTATTCATTTTCTATTTGAATTATTTACTAAATTCCTAATTGATAAGCTAATTGAAAAAATCTATAGCTTTTCAAACGGTATCACATTTTTGAATCAAACATGTGTCACATTCTATGCTTTGCATACTATAGGATTAAAAAAAAATTGAATTTCATGAATTTTGACCATGTTAATGGTCAAACATACATTTTTATATTTTTAAAAATTTGTAATAAAAATTCATAATTAATTATTTACTTGGGAAAAAATGACAAAAATATATGCATCACATCAGACATGAGTCCTCTACTTATATCTAAAATCTTATAAGAAAAATATTATCACTTTATTGTGGTTAGGATGGTTAGATAGATACCTACTTCTTATTTTTTCCCTGAAATTTAAGTACTACTGCATTGAAATTTCAATTTTTCACCAAATAGATTTTTTTTATAAAAAAGCTAGTAGTCTAGAAACTATGTTCAATTTGCTAAATATTCTATTCTTACATATTTTAAAAATAATATAGATAAATTATTCAAATTTTTATGTCAAGTTGCCTAACTCTGATTTTTCTAAATTTTTCGCCACTTAAGGGCCTGTTTTTTCCATGATGATCTTGCACATACCCAAATATTAATATTTAAAATGAAACTATAATCTTCCATTTCCTTTTGAAGGGAAACAAGTTGAGGAACACAAGTATTGTTATGGTCTTCTTTTGTTAACTAACGCTTGGAGCTTGGACATTTGTAGCCTTTTTAAATTCAGTCAATCTATGGTGCTCATTTTTTTGATCTCTATTTCAAAAAGAGAAAGATCTTAAGACTTCATCTCTAGGTGAGATTTCAAATGTGAAAGTCTCTTTTCTGATGGATTTTTTTTTGTAATTTTTTTTTTAATTCTTGATAGCATTTTTTGATGAATAACACGCTGAGACTTTTCCTTAGACAATGAATGAAGCCGCCTTAACAATTCACCTCCTTGCCTATGACTTCTATGAGTAAGAAGACCACTTGGTTGAAAAATGTCCCATTGAAGAGTTATAGTTGGAGATCACATATCTATATGAGAAGGAATATCCTTTACACCATTTGAATTGCTACAAACAAATGCACTACGAAATACAAATTGCATAGTTGCTTCAATTTCATCTTCATATGCAACACGAGATAGTGTGAGCCTTGCATTTTCATTGTCCACCAATTTGGTTATTGATTGTTGAGTTGTTGATGAAATGGTATGAACTTGGATTTTGTTTAATGGGATAATCATTACTATTATTTGTAGATTTCCTATTTGAAGTAGTAACTTTACTGTTTGTTATGTATCCACTCAACATGTATCATGTGCAGGATCATGATGGGCCAAAAAGTAGTGATATGATGGCTATCTGTAGGGTATGTGGCTGACGACTTTTTTAACCCAAAATTGATGAAACAAAAAGGGTTTTTAAAGGATATTCTCAACTTTCCACCAATATAAATTATGCTTTACTTTTAATTTAATAAATAATTATTATTCATTTTCTATTTGAAATATGACTAAAGTCCTGATTGATAGGTTGATTGAAAAACATCTATAGCTTTCAAATGTATCACATTTTTTGAATCCAAAATATGCATCACATTCTATGCTTACATACTATAGGATTAAGAAAAAATGAATTTCATGAGGTTTTGACCAATTTAAGGTGGTTAGACATATGAGTTTTTATATTTTTAAAAGTTGTAATAAAAATTCATGATTAATTATTTACTTGGAAAAAAATTACAAAAAAATATGCATCACATTAGGACATGAGTCATCTACTTATATCTAAAATATTATAAAAATAGTTATCATTTTATTGTGGTTAGGGTGGTTAGACAAACACCTTTTTTTTCCTTGAAATTTAATTACTATTGTATTGAAATTTCAAATTTTCACCAAATCAATTTTTTTAAATAAACCTAGTAGTTTAGAAACTACATTCAATTTTATACAAATTCTATTCTTACATATTTTTGAAATAATATAGATAATTTATTCAAATTTTTATGTCAAGTTGCGTAACTCTGACTTTTCTAAATTTTTTGCCACTTAAGGGCCTATTTTTTCCATGATGATCCTGCACATACCTCATTGAGTAGACCACATTACACAACTTCCCTCCTGTGGAAACCTCCAATGCAACTATTTTTGTTGCATCTTTAACTTTTATAAGTTGTGCAATAGCACATTTGGATTTTGAGCTATAAAAATGCTTTGTAAGACCATTATAGGTAAACTGAACATTTCCTAATTGAGCCTCGATGAGCTTGATATCATCCTTCAACTTGTGAACTACATCAGATTCTTGGAAAAACTCATTTTCTAATGTCTCCATGCACCCTTCTTCATATGTAACACTTTCCATTGTTGTCTTTTTTCCTCAACTTCCCATCTTTTAGATTGCAAATCTCTCTGAACAACATTAAAATCCTTTTATTTTGACCATGACAACTTCTTTTCTTTTAATTCCTTTTCTAATTGGTTAATTTTAGTCTTCGGTTGTTTTGTTTCACTTTCATCACTTCCAAATATTGCTTTTTCATCTACAAATTGATCATTGATATGTTTTTCCTCATCCCCACTACTCTTACCTCTTAACACCCCCTACTATTCCTTTTCATGATCTTCTAACTTATTTTTCATATCTTCTACTTCAAGATTTAGATAAGCTTCTCCCTCATAAGCCCTTATTACAACAACATCCCTTTCTTGGATAGAGTTTGGAATTTCTTGAATACTTTTATGTACCTTTGTAGCCACTTTTTCCCAACTTTGAGAGTGTATTTACGATTATATAATTTAGATGTTTCTTTTAACAAGTTATTTGGAAAACTTGTCTACATTTTCATATAAGAATTTCATGTCTCTAGCCAACTAATTCTTTTTTTCTGCACTTAGATTAGGTTTTTCCTTTTCCTTATCATCCATTGCCAATTGTATTTGTTCCATGCAATTGTTAACTTCAATAATGTTTGGCTTCATTTGTTCAACTCCACTTATAGCATCACCTCTCTCTTTCTTGGCTTCATTTTTTCAACTTCCATTGTATTGAATAAATGAGGAGATGTTTGGAATCTATGCAGGTTGCATAAAATCATCTACTGAGATCCCACATTGTGTTTTCCAACCTACAATTATTCAATATATTTTTTTACCATCATGTGAGGAAATTGAAATGAAAATTTTAGCCTACCGAAGAGTTGTTATAAATTTTGAAGGCATCTTTCATTACATTCATAATGTCTAAATAACAAAATATTTTTAGTACAAATTCTCTCTATGTATAATTGGATGTTGGAAAACACTGCGTGCTATAAAACCTACATCCCTCATACTAAAACTAAGGATTTTTATAAAATATGAAGGTGAACTTCAATACATTGTTACTGTCTATAGAACAAAAAGTGCTCATTGCAATTAGCCATTTTAGTGTCATACAAATTATTTGTGTTTTTGCATTTATCAAAAATCCAAAGATACCATTGAAGACCATAATTGATTAGAATGTATGTATGATGAGAGTGATAGTTTCCCATATATTTACATACACAACATTTATTGCTATACATATTTCATTTATGCAATAAATAAATATTGCATGTGTTTACATTTATAAGTTGACATAAATAATAAGACATGAGATGGCATTTCCTACCATTATTTCATGACATTTGACATTGTTTATAATGAAATTTTAAATGGTAACAAAAAGTGTTATATGAAATCTACAAAAATATAGTCTTTTCTTTTTATTAATTAAGAGGGGTAAACGGTTTTGGCTCAGAGTTATGAATTGGTGAGGTCACAAATGGGGGACCTCATCCCCAATATAAATTGTCAAAAATTACACCTCAATGGGGTTCAAACCTTGATGGAAAGAATGATAAAACTTAACAATCATACCATGTGACTATTGGAAGAAAACCATAGCCTTCAAACATACCAAAATAATATAATTATGTACCATAATTATTCAATAATTACATTTTCTAAGATTGAATGTAAAATGACTATTACCAACCTCTCTCATCCTTTCCAACATTGCCTTTTCCATGCAATTGAGGATATGCTCAGAGAAAATCTTATAGGATTCTTTGGATCCTTGGAACTAATAGTTGGGTGATTTGACTTGCATGGATCCTCATTGTTGTACATGTAACAAGAGGGTTATGGGAAGCCTGTGCTTTGATAATGGAACTTTCAACACCTTTAGCCTATAACAAATCCATCAATATAAATGAATACATTCAACAATTAATGTATGGATGGAAAAAATAAGAGGTACTAGGATATATATAGAATTAAATCATTTATATGTACTTGTGTAAGACAAATACAATTGGAAATAAGTGATAGTGAAAAGGAAAAGTAATATCTAAGTGTAGAAAAAGAGAATCAGTTAGGTGGAGAGATGAAAGTCTTATTTGAAAACGTAAAAAAATTTTGTAACAAAATTTTCCTAAGAAACATTTACAATGTCTAATAATAAAGAAACTCTAAAAACTAAGAAAAAAGTGATTGCAACAACACATAAAAGTATTGAAGATATTGAAAACACTATCCAAGAAAGAGACATTGTTGTCCTAAGGGCTGATGAGGGAGCAAATTTTCTAAAGCTTCAAGTAAAAGATATGAAAAAGAAGTTAGAAGATCATGAAAAGGAATAGTAGGGGGTGTTAGCAGGTAAGAGTAGTGTGGATGACAAAAAACCATCTTGATGAACAATTTGTAGATGTAGAAGCAATAATTGCAAGTGCTAAAAGTTAAGCAAAATAGCTAAAGACTAAAATTAACCAATTAGAAAAGGAATTAAAAGACAAGGAGAAATAGAAAAAATAGGAAAGTTACTATAATATATAAAAATAGAAATCATTTATATGTACTTATGGAAGATAAGGGCTCAATTCAAAGATGCTCCATATCATGAAGGAATTCACAGATTTAGTGAGAACATCTACAAAAGCACTAGGATAAGAAAGTCTACAATTAGGAGCAATGGCCTCAATAATGTGGGCTTTCACACAACCTTTTAGCATTATAGAGAGGTGGAAAATAACACCTCTTCCCACATATATAGAATGCCTTTTCCAACCACTTTAATCCCTAAGTAAAGGTCAACATGATCGTCAACCTTTAAAGCCATGACCTCATGATCTATCCTCACTTCATCAACATGATTTGGTTGCATTAGAAATTTCAATAACATCAATAGTAATTCATGTCATTGTTAAGGAATCATTAATAAATTGGAACAAAAGCATGGAAATGTGTTGTGTCACTACTAATATAGATGGCAATCCACTACTCTCCCTATCCCCATGTCCATATTTATGACCCTCTCCCAACTACATTGTGACTATGTTGTCAATAAGGTCAAAGCTCGATTTTTCTCAAGACCATAGATGTTCAAGAACATTTTGATCCTACAAAACATTGAAGAGGTGGGATAAGACAAATATCATAACCAAAATTTACAATTGTAGACAACAATATACAAACACAAACATATCAATTTCAAACTACCATTTCTAATAATATATCTATAGAAGGAAAGGAGATAGCACACCTTAGATTAGTTAACTCATATGCATACAATGATCACCTCAATATTTTTTTGGTCAATAGTTTTCTGTTTCTTTTCTAGAAATTGAGAAATATGAATATCATTGTCCTAGTACATCAATGTGAAACACATTTAAAAAAGGTCATATTGTAAAAAGTCTACCCTTTTTTAATAAATATAAAATTCAAACTTACTAAATCATTTGTCACATATATGATCTCCTTTGTAGACACCCTTTCTGCCTTATTTCCCTATCGAGGCATATTTTCCTATCCAAAATGGACACTACCCTACTCATGCCCACCACTTCCTTGTTCATCCTTTCCTTGTAATGGCAGGAATGTAAACGTCATATCAAATTCAAATTTATGCAATCAATTCATTCAAAATATCAAAATAAACATTAAAAACAAAATTTCAAAATTACTCTTTCATCCACTTTCTTCCTCTAAAGGAGCCTTGAAACTTTTGGCCATCTATTCTCCATCTTCTTCTCAATGTTAGATGTAGTAGTGGGAGGAAGAACATGATATTGTGCTTTTGTGGGTAGTTCTTCATCTTCCAAATTAGATATACCTTGCTCAGGCCCAACATTCACTCCCTGAACATGATGTTGTAATGACATGTAAGTTAATAGTACATGAACCTTGAATGCATCAAACAAAAAAATAAACAAACAAAAATTCATATTTAAGATTTCATTTCCACATTACCTTTTTCTTTCTCTCCTACAATATCAATATTCTTTTCCTTCTTTCCTTCTTCCACTTTTTACTAACATTGTATGAGTTCATTGTATATTTCACCTCCTTCTTTGCTTCACAAGGAAGTTCAAGGAAGTTTTTTTTACAATATACTAGGAAGACCCTTTTAATAACATTCCTTCTCTACATATTATATCCTAACCTCATCTGGTAGTCTAGATCATTCTCCATATTTTGATGATACTCTTTCACTTTCTCAACAAGAGGAAGCCGGTGTATATGTTGTCCCCCTGTCACACTTTCTCCATGCTTTCATGGCGTTAGAAGAGGAATTCGGTGTTCCAACACCCTATGCACATTGAAAATTTTGAAATATGAAAATATTTTCCCTTCCCTAATGCTACATGAACCATATGTATAGTAATATACATATTTTCTATCCAACCATTCTATTTTGTGATGAGCAGCATCTTGGATAATAAATTTAGGAAATAAAATAGGATACCATGTTTGATATTAAAATAAATAGAACTCACAACATAAATAGACAACAAAATGATGTAATAATTTAATTTTTATATCTACCTTCTCGTCCTTTGCATCACCCCATGCATCATTCACACCCTCCTCATCATTGTAGTCACCCTCTACATCCTCATACTCACTAGGCTCATCATGAGAGTCATCCTTGTCGACATCAAGAAAATCGTGTTTGTCAAGGACCTCCTCCTCATCTTCAACCTCATCCTCATCTTCAACCTCATCCTCATCTTCAACCCCATCCTCATCTTCGACCTTGTCCTCATCTTCAACCTCCTCCTCATATTTAGCCTCCTCCTCAACTTCAACCTCTTCCTCATCTTCAACCTCCTTCTCATATTCAACCTCTTCCTCATCTTCAACCTCCTCCTCTTTAGTCTGGTTACCCCAATTATTAACCTAAATCAAATGAATGGGATACTGTCAAAATCATTATTTTTGTAATAGAAATTAAATTTTCTAAATAAAATTATAAAGAATATTGACTCATGCATTGGAAGGAAAGAATTATGGGAAGTTCACAATCAATTACTGAATAGTATTCCTCACACATTCTATCAAATTTGTTGACCACCTCAACAATATTCATCACAATAATAACCATGTTTTTTTTTGCAATAAATTTATGTAAAATGCAAAAAAGTTGCAAGTGTTACAAATAGTAAAATTCCAATATTTATTGCATTGTCTACTATAAGGAAGCATATATTTTTTGAATCGTATGAGTTGAAATGCAATATCTATTGTAATTAAGAGTTATTATAGTCACAACCCATGGTGTTTTCCAACCTACAAATATACTATGTGTTTTATTTTTTGATGATGTGAAGAAATTGAAACACATTTTTACTGTAACTAACAATTATGGTATTTTTTGAAGGTGCATTTCATTACATTCATACTCTATAAATAATAAAGGGTTTTGAAGACATTCATATTGTGAATAAAATTGCAATGTGGAAATCATTGGGTGTTATAAAAATTTCATCATATAATGGAATTGAAACACAATATTTAGTTTACCTAATTAAGTTATGAATTTTGAAGGTGAAATTCATTAGATTCTTACTATCTACAAAAGAAAAGGTTTTCATTACATTAATACTATTTTCATATATTGCAATTTCCAAAAATGGGGAGATGCTAATCTCCCTAAAAAATACACCTATTTCTTATATATTATAAGACACAACACCCATCCCCCATATGGCATCCTTTTTAGATAAACTAACAAATAGATGTTGACAGATGTTAAGGCATGTGTCGTCGGAAAACGTGGCACACTCGTAGGATTTTAAATCAAATTTTTGGCATGTTTCAAACCATATATTTTGAAAGAAAATATCTGATGTATTTCACATTTTCTATGTTGTTGGGGAGCTGGGAAGAAAGCATATGTGGAAGTAGAGAAACCATTCTCCCTTCCAAGACACATGTGAGGCACATGTAACTAGCTAGGTAGTATGTATATCTTCTAGAAATATGTGAAGTGTTCTTGTATGTTTTTGATAAAATAAGCTACATTTATAGACACAAATGAGCCTAGAGGGCCAAATTCAGATCAAACACCAAAACTAATAGTATGTAGTCTAGTTACAAAAAAAATAGATAGAAACCAAAAACTTGCAAAAACAATGGATAGAAAGCAAAAGGAAAGCCCACAAAATAGCCACACACCCCACCCATCACTTAGCTAAACCTTCCCACTCCTTAAAGAGGAGTTTCAATAAATCACTCCCAACCCACTTGTTGTTGGAATCCTCTTTTGCAGTCTTCTTATTGACCTCCTCTTTCAACACCTTAGATAGAGTAACAATTGAGTGGTGGATGATCTTGATCATGAAGTGTTTCAGCCTTGTGAATTTATTTTCCAATTTATCAACCCAAGTCAATAGATTATTGGGTTCTTCTCCCTTATCCTTTTCCACCTTGTTAGTCACCTCAACCCAAGTCAGATTATCCAAGGACTCTAGTGTGGATTCCTCTAAGATCATCATATTTAACTCAGGGAAATGGATCAGACATTCCAAAAACTCCTTAGTCTCTTCAATAGTATCTAGCTTTCTCTCCTCTTTGCCACCATTCTTCTTAGAACTGTTGGAAATCTCATCAACCAAGGCCTCCTTTTTGTTCTTTTCTAGTCAGTTAGATCTTCTAAAACTAGTCTACTCAGTCTCCATGTCAACACTGGCCACAACCACCATATCCCATGGGAATCTCTATTAGCAGAGTCCTCATCTTTGTTGTCCATGGGCAGTTCGTCAACCTCGCAAGGGATGTCCTTCTTACCCTTTTTTGGTTCTAGCTTGGTCTTGGTAGGTAGTTTACTATCTTTCTTAGTGGGTGTGTTTTTAGCTCCTAGAGTTCCATAACAACTTTGTATTGAGATAAGCCTATGCCACCCTTTTTTTTTGGTCTAGGGGTTTAGTTTTAGGATCCTTAGAGAGTTGAATTACCATAGAGGGGGTCTTTCTTTTAGGCCCTACTAATGCAACCAAAGAGGGTTTATCAGGGGAATGCTCAAAGGTTTCCAATTCCTCTATTCTAATGGTTGGGATGGGTTTTGATGGATAGGGAGCCAAGTGAAAGAGTTACATATGGAGAATGAGACATTGGTGTAGGGGAAATGAGGGAAGTTTGTTAGGGTTTTTTCCACTAGTTGCATAGTTTCCCTCATAGAGCTTTCGAGAGAAGAAAGCAAGAAGGGAAAGCTTATGAGCATCCTATGTCTAAGATGGTTTAACAAAGGAAAATGATAAAAATAGTAAACTTAAAACCTCCCCTCAAGAGTAATGCACTTAATTATAACCATACAAACTTGGTCCCATGGCTTCAACAACGAGATCCATTTGAACCCAATGTGCAATTTGGTCGGATTTTCATTTTTTTGGAAGGAGTTGAGGATCTCCATATCCTACACTTTTGTATTTTTTTGGGTTTTTAACCTATGCAAGATAGACCCGTAGCATTGGCTATGACCTCCTCATTGATTTCAAATGAGATGTCACCAATTGTAACTCTTCTTTCATTCCATGAGCTTTCAAACTACACCGAGAGCTTCTCATCATGCCCCTATAAGATCTCCATTAGGGTCACAATGCCTCCTTCCACACATATGTGCTAGAGAAGGGGGTCCCTCCAAAATGCTTCGCAAGATCTAGGCTTAGTTTAGACCCAGTCTCCACCCATTTTTAGTTTCATATCATAAAATTTCACCAGGGTAAATAAAGTTAGAAGCTTTTCAAAATGCTAAGAGGTAAAACACACAACCCATTTATCACCACCACCATAAAAAAACTAAAAATCTTTCCTAATTAAGGTAATTAGATTTTCACATGTACCAATAGTCATTCTCGGAAAGTTTAGGGCCATGGGGCCATAGTAAATCTTGCTTAAGTACATCAAGGCATAGCCAAAGGCCATGAATCAGATCATTATTAGCTAAATTATTAATGGTAATTTTTTCCTCACGCACATTTCAAAACACATGGTTCAAAATATGGGCTTCATACTTATGACAAGACGACTCATAAATCTCTTGAAAAAGTCATCTAATATTTGGTATCACCTCTAAGCACCTCCCAAAATTTCTCCCACACCCCTCCACATCATCATGATCCCAAGTATGTAATACCTAATACACCCTTCCACTATAGATAATTTAGATCTCATCATTAACAGTAATTATTTTTGTTCTACAATGATAGTTCCTTGGATGTTCATAGGGAGAGACCCCATACTCCTCCAACACTTGGATAACACCCATGAAGAACCTAAGTTGGTCAAAGATTTAGCCACCTAGTTTCCCTCTCAAAAAATATGGGTTAGCTTCTTTCTTTATAGTTTAGTGAGCAAGAATTTTGTATCCAACTGTATGTCCTTGATACTCCAACCATGGAAATGATTGTGATTGATGTAATCAATCACATCCTTGGAGTCTCCTTCAATGTGTAGGTTTTTTATGCCTAGAGTGACATCAATTTAACACCATCAAGCAACACTTTTTCATCTATTGTCATAGAGGTCTATATTTTGATGCCCCCAACATACCCAACCACCAAATTTCCCTTTGGGTCTTTTATAATGCCTCATATGCTATCCAACCTAGGGTTTCCTTTCATCACACTATCAAAGTTAAGTTTGTGCTAGATAATATCAAGGGGTTTCTAGATTGTATTAAGTCTAGCTAGAGCTTTAGAGTTGTCAAATGAATTGACCTCTAATTTCTTATTCCAAGATTTGGCCATGTTGATCTCTCACAATGAAGGAGCTCTATTTGGTGGTTTCCAAATGTATAAGGAAAAAATCTCAATACTTAGTCTAAGACCAATGCTAAAAACTTCCTTCAGTATTTTTCCCACACTTTTAAAGATCTGATTATTTCTTTATTTCCAAAAACACCAGAAAAGGATGGGAGGAACCTCTCACCAAATTTATTTAGGTAGAGGATGGTGATAAGGACTGATCTAGTTATCAACAAAAATTTTAAGGTCACCATTCATGGTCCAATGAACACCCAATCTTCCAAAGGTCGACTCCCAGACTTCAATTGCAAATGGGAAGTGGAGTAACAGATGAGGAATTGAATCCTCAAATATCTTACATAACATGCATCTATTTAAGATTTGAAATCCCCTTTTCCTTAGGTTTTCCTAAGTGAGAATCCTATTATGACAAGCCGTCCACCAAAAGAAATTAATTTTTGGTGTAACTTGTTTAATTATTCCATCCCCATTTTTGTAAACTATTCTAGATTCCTTGCATTGACAACAAACATTAGGAAGTCTTAATAGAGAGGCTTCCCTTTCTTTCCTTAGTCCTAGAATTTATCCTCCAGGTTAGAGATGGGTATTCTAGTTAGTGAGAGAATGGGTTTCAAAGTACTAGCCTAGTGCCTTAACTCTAGAGAAAGAGAAAAACACTCATCTATTATTTTCCATTTCATCAAACCTTGTAGCCCACTCAAGTAATCTTTCAAATTCTTGTTGAAAAATACTCTAGTAGGAACTATTAAATTCTTGAAGTCATATTGAGAGAGGAATTTCAAGTAGCCATGGATCCTACCAAAACCTAATTTTTCTACCATTTCCTAGATTCCATTTCAACCCAGATTGTAGCAACTTTTTCATCCTAGAGATATTGTTCCAAATCAAGAAACCAATTGGGTGGTCATCTGAGAGCCACCTATCAGATGACAGTTGTTTAGATACTTCACATTTAGAAACCTACACCATTCCTTCCCATTCCTTAGCTGGTGCCATTTGACCTGATCAAGAAGAGCTTTATTGGTAGGTTGGATTTTTCTTATGCCTAGCCCCCCACCAAATTTGGGGGAGACAGACCTTATCCCATCTTATCACAGCCAATTTATTTTTTACCTCTATACTAGAACAAAGGAAAGTCCTTTGAATTCTTTCAAATTTCTTAGCTATATATCTAGGGATTTTAAATATCGATAGAAAGTATACCAAAATCCCTTGAAGAGCACTAGCTAGGAGTTGCAGCTTACTAGCATGACTGAGGATGGCACATTTCCATCCTTCCAATTTTCTTTGAATTATTTCTAGGAAAAAGTTTCAGAAGGTAGGTGTGACTTATTTAACCGCGAGAGGGAGACCAATGTACACAGAAGGAAGGGAAGCACTCTTACAACCCAAAATAGTTATCACTTTGTCCTACAAAGCTTGTGTGTTGTTAAAAAAGTATATCATGCTTTTGTTGTAATTTATGCATTGGCCTGAACTAGAAGCATAATTATTTAGAAAATTCTTCCATTTCATTACTTCCACCAAAGAAGTTGTCCCAAAAAGGATGGTATCATCCAAAAAGTATTGTATAACAATCAGATCAAGGGTGGTAGTATGTTTAACTCCCATAATAGAACCATTAGCAAGCATCCTTGAAACATTCCTACTTAGGACATCAACAACCATTATAACAGATATGGTGATAAAGGATCACCCTATCATATTCCTCTACTAGCCTTGAAGAAACCATGAGGAATCCTATTAACCAAAATAGAGTACTTCATAGTTGAAGTGCATTCTAAAATGAGGTTCATCACCTTCTGATTGAACCCAAACTTAGATAAAAATTTGAGAAGAAAACTCCATAGGACTTTTTCATAAGCTTTAGAAATGCCAAGATTGAAATCCATGCCCACACAATTACTTTTTTCCATAGAGTGCATGATTTCATGAGTGGAAATTGTAGCATCCATAATGTTGCACCCTGAGATAAATCCTTTTTGGCATGAGCTAATCATTTTATCTAGAAAGGGTTTTAGATAGTTGACCAGAATTTTGGATAAGTTCTTGTAGATGGTATTACATAGGTTGATAGGTCTAAAGTCAACCATGGTATGGGGGTCTTCATTTTTAGGAATGAGAGCTAAAAAGGTATGGTTCAGTTGTTTTAGGAGTTTTCTTGACCTAAAAAAAATCCTTGGCAACAAGAAATAAGTCCTCTCCCACAATATCCCAATACTCCTAGAAGAAAGTTAGAGGAAATCCATTCGATCCTAGGGCCTTGAAGGCACCCATACTAAACAAAATGAATCTAACTTCCTCAGGAGTGATAACATGGAGAATATCGTCATTATCTGAGTTAGTTAGAGATGCAGGGATGGAGTCTAGCAACAAGTCATCAAAAATTGAAATAGGAGCCCCCATAGGCTTAGATAAGGAATGTTGGAAATATCCAGAGGTGAATAGACCAATTTAAGCTAGAGTAGTAGCTTCTACTCCCAAATTATCTTTCATATTTTTAATTTGGTTTCTTTTTTTGTGCTTTAGGGTCAAGATATTAAAGAAGGAAGTGTTGCAGTCTCCTTTTAGCTATTGAATTCTAGATTTTTCTTCCAAAATATTACCTCTTTTTTCAAAACTTTATCCTATTCCTTGTGGTCATCTTTCTCCTATTGATAGGTTTACTTACTGACATCCCCCCTTCTCCATCCTTTTTTGGGTCACCTTAAGTTTATTAGAGAGCTACTTTTTTTATGGAAAACATCCCCAAACATCCACTTATTCCAAAATTTAACCATGATTTTAATATACTTGAGTTTATGGAAGACCCTAAACATGGGGGAGCCATAGAAAACGACATTCTACTAATCAACTATTTTATTTCTAAAGTCCGGGTGAGAGTTTTGTTGGTTATTTTTTACAAACCAATCAGATCTCACCAAGTACATATGAGCTTGCCATAATCAATTCTCAAATACTTGCAAGAGAGTTGGCCATCAAATGAGATGTAGAACTAATGTTGCTTCTCTTGCACTTCAAGATCTGTAAAGCCCAAGAGGGTAATTCCACAATGTATATCTCATGACTCTTCTAAATAATTATAGATACATTGCATAACAAAGCAGATGTATTCCCATCAAAGGCTGTATATATGAAATCCTTCAAGAAATTGGCATTTCCTTGAGATAATTACACATCTAAATTTGATAATATGACAAAACACTAACCACAACAAATGATAGATTGATTTAAAGATTATTTATGGGTGATCCCACAATACTAGTTTACAATTATGAGAGATCCTATTTTTTTTTTCTGAAATCACATATTTTTAAAAATATAATGATTTAAGCCTTGAAAAGTTCCATTTAAAGGATTCCAATTGAAGAGAGTTTTATTGAACCACCTTAGATCAAACCCCCTTGGATAGAACCTCACTAGTTTTAAACCATACCTATAATGGAGTCTCCTTTACACCTATCAAAATGCTGATAAAAATCCACTTTTGATTTACCTTTTGGGGGATCAAATGAATTCATTTAAAATTTATTTTTGCAAGTATGTAGTCCTTATTATAAGCTTCCCAAAAATTATAATTTTAAATAAATTTAATTTAATTATTATATTTATTTTATTCTTGTGAATGTAGGTTTTCATCAAAAATCAAGCTCTTTGTTCTGCACATGTGGAAAAATAGTAGATTATTGAAATAAAAAATTTGAAAAAATATTAGTGCACTAGGATAATTTAATCCTCGATCCAAAAAAAAATTGAATTTCGATACATAAAAAGTTATGTTGTATACTTGCCTATGTCCTGAATTGTAATTGGTTTTTCTTTGAAACTTGATTAAGGAAAAAATATTCTATAAAACACTATGAAGCCAAATGAAAGTGCTAGATATCATAGTTACAAATATAAATTTGAAAAAAAATAGAATTTTATCCTTCATGGAAAAAAATTTATGTTGTATACGGTGAGCATCACTCCTTAAGAATGGTGTTTACTAAAAAAATTTAGTTTTCAAAAGAGATGGAAAAAGAAGTGCAATTTCATTCCAAATTTTTTGAAAATAATATATTTATAATCTAGAGACAAAATTTCACAAATCACTATTTTGTATCATATTCAAATTCTCACGCTTTAGCTGCTATAGGTGCGAAAGTGAAGATTTAGTTAGAAAAAAATAGTTCAGTGTCTAGTTTGGCAAAAAAATGTAAACCAGTATTGTGGGATCACCCTTATAAGTGATGTTCTCAAATTGGATGAACGAAACCATAAGAAATGCTTATAATAATTGAGATCAGTGCCATATCTTTAGACTAGGAGTCAAAGAAAATTGAACTGAAAGGTAAATTTAATCCTAAGCATCCATGATCTACATAAGGTTGTTGTACAATTCATGAATTAATAATTGTATTATAAGACTACTTATCATATCCAATTAACCTACACATGAATTTACAATTTGATCAAAGCATTTTAACTTACTCTTTGAACCAGCGTTAAAATCAAAGCATACATCAAAGTGTAATAACCATGAAGATTAATGAAATGATCTTTGATTAAATTTTTCATTAATAATTTAGATACAAAGTAATATTGGAGAGACTACAAGCTCTGAAAACCTGCATTATCATTTAGATATGCTCAGGAACCACACATTTGACAAAAATTACTAACTAGACTCAAAGCTTAAGATAAAGACTTCAAACATATTTGCTCTATGTTTTCAAATTGCACAATTCTGATCTAGAATTCAACTAGAGACCTACACTAATGGCCTTGAATTCCCTTTTATGGAAACAAGGGAGAAAAAAAAGCTTCAGGCCAAGAGTACACATTGCACATCGTAATAGGACCACTACAAGGCATATTCCCTTTGCAATTATATTTACATTTTCCATAGGAGGGAATACATATGTGACAAAGATTGTTTCCATTTTCTGTGAGGAGAAAGCCGGCCTTCCAAAAGGCACATGTTGAAAAGAATATCCTTTAAATAGTTGTAGCACATCCATTCCATCAAAAGAAATGACAAAATTCACAAAGATAGAAAAAGAAAACCAATTTCCCAGTCAACATCCACATCATTAGTGATTAGAATTTACCTATGGTACCTTCAGTCAAGAGACACTTATCTTGATAAATTATAATCTCAAAGGCTAGACTTGTAGAATACTTGACCAAGTATATGTGTTCCATTTTTGTACTCACAAATCTAATTCATCTAATAAATATCATTTTCCATTGTTCATACTCTGCCTTAGATGGCCAATTGAAATCAATGATTTTATGCATTTTGTTTCTATAAGGGGAGTAACCTTCTTGTCAAAGTCTTCAAGAAAACTGATGATGAAAGTTAATTTCTCCAAAGAATCTTTCAGTATGTCAACTTTAACATTCTCACAAATAATTTTTTCTTGAGAATAAATTGTAGTGTCCACCTAATACTTCCACATCTGCAGGGGCTTCACCTTATCATGGTAATTTTGAATGTTTAGTAACAGTTTCAAATATGCTTTATCATACATAGCCTTCAATTCTTTTATTTTTTTTCTATAGAGG
>VDFB02046737.1:0-28025 GCA_007258455.2 Sequoia sempervirens | reverse complement strand
GTATTAATTAATGTAACCTCGTAAGTTTCAAATCCGCAGATCAAGATTTAGAGGGTAGTTCAGATGTTGAGCATGAGTCTATAACAAAAGTTCAGGAACATGATGTGGACCCATCAGGTAAAGAGAACCACTCTAATGTTCTTTTAATTAATGAAATACTTGTAACAATAATAATAAAACATATATCAGTTTAACATTTCTTTCTTATTGTAGCAGATCCCCCCTTGTAGCGGCATCCACATCATGAGCAGACGACTAGGCATACATTAAGATCATGAGCAGAGGGCAGAACAACTAAAGGGGGGACATATATTGATTTAGAAAATGATACTCCACTTTGAAAAGCTTTATGTAGCTTTCAAAAAGAAACAAAAAAAGAAGTGATTGTAATCATATCATGACAACCATATTTTTGATAATATGTAAAAACTGAAAGAATGAATATTATATGTTAATGAATGAATGTGAATATGTTAATTAATGAATGTTATATGTTAATGAATGAATGTTATATGTTATTAAAGGATGAATGAATGTTATATGTTATTAATGGATGAATGAATGATTAATGTTATATGATTGGGTATGGGGAATTGAGAGTGATGTGAGGGGGGGGAGGGGCCAAATGAGCTTCCACCGTCACGTGGTTGGCTCTATTAAGTAGATAATATTAAACTATTCTCGAAACAAAGAGAAGCTCAATAAGGTAATGCACTTTTCAATATAAGAAATGAATCGTTTGAAGCATCAAACCAATATGCAGTTTGTATGTATGATCAGTCATCAGTCTCCGCAATGGTACATTTCCACGAATATTTTTTTTAAAAATAAATTGATGCTTCGTCGCAATTTCGACAAAAACCACCGACAAATCAACAGAAAGGTTCGATGAAGTTGCTATAGCTGTGACGAAGGTTTCATTGTAACTCCTTGCCCATTTTTTCACAATTTCAATGAACTTTTAACATTGTTTCCATGCTACTCCTTGCCCATTTCGTCGCACTTTCGACGAACTTTTGGTGTTCTTCCGACACTACTCCTTGGTATTTTCGTCGCAAAGTTGACGAACTCTTGGTGTTGTTTCGACGCTACTACTTGCCTATTTCGTCGCACGTTCGACGAACTTTTGGTGTTGTTTCGACGCTACTCTTTGCCCATTTCGTCGAAATGGCGACAAACTTATGGTGTTGTTTCAATGCTACTCCTTGCCCATTTTGTCGAATTGGCGACGAACTTCTGGTGTAATTCATCTGTGGATACACAAATTGTTCGTCGATATTCTGATGAAAGTCCGAGCCATTTCACGATGCTGACGACCAACGATTCTTCGCTGTTATTTCAACGTTTAATTCGTCGTCGGCCTTTTGACGAAAAAATGACGATGCAAATATTTTCGCCATTTCGTTGTGTTTCTGACAAAGATTTGTCGAACGACCGACGAACGACTGTTGGAAAATGGTGTCAAATTCAGTAGTGATCAATCATCAATACCATAACGTTCCAATGTGCACTTTGATTCTCCTTTATAGTTATTACATCAATATTCCCCTATGCGCCCATTAGATTGTCTTTGTTACGACTAGCCAACAATTCTCAAATGCCTAAAATTTGATTGAAGAATTTCAAGGCAACTATCTTCATACCAAGAGGCCAACTTAGTTATGGTCGGTTAGTAGTGTGAGGTAGTATAATTTTTCAAGAGTTAAGTGAGCCTCATAGGCCTAGTGTTTGAACCTGGTTGCTCTGATACCAATGAAAAATTCACCCCTCAAGTGCTACAATTTTTTTTTTAAATTTATTTGCATCAACTACCAACTTAACCAAAAAAATGTATTCTATCTTAAATTATAAGTTTTAATTTCAATATCTCATCATTCACCATGGTGATGAAAGTCAACGTCACACTTATATTCTTACACTCAAAAGTGCTAAGCTCCTATGATTAGGGTTATCCCTAGACCTAGACCTAAACCTCGAGGTTTCATGGTGATCTTGTCTATGTATCCCCTCATGGGAATTAGAGGCTTCGTAGTTTGCCTACCTATGTTAGAGGGAGTTCATTCTCTCCTCTTGTATGAGATCTGTGATCTTAATTTAACCCATGACTATTAGTTAAGTACATTTAAGTTATCAACTTATCTAATTATAATATAATGATAATAAATTTTCCATCAAGTGTTGGTCCCATACTAAACATTAACAATCCTTAGTGTAAAAACATGCATAAATACACAAGAGTCATATATACCATAATCCCAAGATCACATACATAATGAATGTCTTGAACATACATCACACATACACAATGTGAATAGCTCATACACATCAAAAGTACAATAGCGACTAGCACATGTATGCACATCAACAGTACAAGAGTAAATACTGAATAACTCATACACATCACAAGTACAACATTGATTATCTCACATGTACATCACAAGCACAACCGTGACTGTCTCATTTGCATATCACAAGTACAACAATGGTTGGATTATATGCATATCACAAGTCTAATAGTGACTAACTCATACACAAACCACAAGTACACTGGTACCTAACTCATATGTACATCACAAGTACAATAGTGACTAGCTCATACACATATCATGCAATTACATTAGTGACTATATCCAACATACATCACAAATACATAGTAACTAGCTCCAGCACATAACACATACATAGTGACTGGCTAACACATCACAATGGCTGACTAACACATGTCCATAATCCATCCTAGATAGAAAATAATATTGGTGCATTATGCACCACACCATGGGTCCAATCCTTTTCTCTTGATCTTTTGCACCATCAGACAACTGAGAAGAGGATTCAATGCATCCCATACTACATTAGGGGTTTGTCCTTAACCCTACAAGGCCAAGTATACAAACTAACAACTAGGAAGGGGATTTGATGCATCCCATACTACATTGTGGGTCCATCCTCCATTTCAAGGCTTTCCACAAGTAGTGAACCTACCATAACCTAGTGGATTTGGATGCCAATTGCCTATAGGCCATCAACAACAATTATGTCCACCCAAGAAAGAGTAGCTCCCAACATATACCATCTTGTGACCTTAGTAATATTGTCAGTTATCTTCTTCACAATCTTGGGTAACACTTGGCATCAATCACTTCTGTGCTATCAATGACTACCAATGAACCCACTTGAAACAACAGTTAGCCCCAAATTATCATTACCCACACAAATGGGTCCCTACCTGCACAACCGTTATCATATCATATCACCAATAACCCCTATCAATCCACCTCTATAAACCCAATGAATGCTAACTAATCCAATAGATACAACAATAGCTCTAGGCACCCACCATTAGCACAATCCAATGGCAACCTACTAACTATTATCGTATCATAAACCCGAAGGTTCACACTTGGGCGGGTCATACATAACATGAATCATAATACTAGTTTAATGACCTAGGTAAATATATCACAATCAATAGATCCACAGACCTATACATAGAGACCTCTAGATAGGGAGTTGGATTTCACAAACACAAGATGGCCTTTACCCAACACACATATAAATACTAACTATAAAGAGGAAAATTCCCTTACTTCATTTCGTTTACTATATAGAAGCATATTATACATTAAATATAATTTATTAAATTTCCTTAACTTGATCATACCCATTTGGTACCCTCAAACTGAAGCCTAATAAAGAGAGAAGGTCAAGCCAATTAGGAACAACTTCAACCCTTGTAGTTATTTACTCCAATAGGGTTCCTTAAAATGATTCCCAATAATTAATAATGCTTTTTGTCATTCCCAATTTAGCCATCTTAAACTGTAACACTTCCATCAAAGGACCCAGGATCTCTAATTAGACCTTCCATTGATATTGATCCCAATTCAAAGTGAGCATATCAAATCCCTTACAATTACATATACAGGATACTAAACAACATTTGACCCCCGGTTAATAGTTATAATATAGGGATGTGATAGCAGAGAGGGAGAGCCCTAAAGAAAGGGGAGAGAGAGAATAGAGGGATGGAGAGAGGGAAGGATTGATAGAGAGTGGGAGAGAGAGAACATAAGGGAGATGAATATTCAAAGAAAAACATAATGTGAGTGCATTATAATATGCTCATGCATTATGTTTTTCTTTGAAAATTTCCAAGCCTTTGACTTGGATTTTCCTTGGGCTTCCAACCCAAAGGTTTGGGGTTACTTTTCAACATCAAAATATGTGTTTTTGCAAAAAGTAAAAAAAATTGACATAATCTCGTGCATGCTCCCCATCGGGTTTGCATGTGTTTCAATGTCTAGTCAATCAATATATAATAAAAATACCTAGGAAAGAAAAAAGAGAAATTAAATTTTGATAATGCTAAAATGTTAAATATATATATATTTTGAAATGGAGATAAAAAGAAATAGAAAGAAAGATATATGTTTAAACTTAAAACAATATGTCGATAAGGGCATAGTGTAGTGGTCAAGTCATGAATTTTTTGTGGTGTCCACTACGGTTCAAACCCCCATTGGGTCCCTAAGTTCATAGTCCATGTGCCTCTACTGGGCTAACATGTTTGCAATATGTGTGCCTTTGTTGGGTTTTTGTGCTCATAGGTTGTGGGATTTCACTTGGTCATTGAGCTTGAAGGTTTGAACGAGGTGATAATGCTTTAGGGATTGAAGCTTCCTAGTAGCATTCTTAGTGGTAAATCCATTAGGAAGAGATTCGCCATAAGTGGTTTCTTTGGGCTTGGACTAGGCTAAAAACCTAAGTAACCCACATAAAAATATTAAAACAATATTTATTATTTATGCTCTCTCTTATGTCACTCTTCATTCTTTTTCATCCTTTATCTTATCTTCTTAAGTGTATGAGAGAGATTAAATTCTTGTAAGCATATAGCCTATTCATTTAATCATTACATAATGAGAAAATTACTAGTAGATAATACATAATTTTTCTTACAAAATTAGAGAGAGAGAGTATAACCATATACCTTATTCATTCAATCATTCTCCAATATATAAATTACAAAAATATAGCATATAAATTTTTGTGTGCTAATTATTCTATTTTGTAAAGATTGTGTGAGTGCTCAAAATGGTTATTAAATATATTTTTATTTTCTTGAGAAAATCTTGGTAGAAGCTATTAATGGAGTCTATTTTTTGAGAAAAAAATGTGTGTTTTTTTTGTTGTAGAAACTATATCATATGATTTTATGTTTTACTTCATAGCAATCAACATCTATGATTTTATTTTATTTTGAAAAATATCTATTTCTCTTTATAAAATTCCATAATTTCCGCAAGGACTTCTCCATCTTTAATTTTTAATAGAGGTTTCCTCTTCACAATGGACACATACTCTTTCAATTCTAATAACCTTATTCTCATGGACACTTAATAAAAAATGTTTCTCATATTGTACTAGTATACACATCATTTTTAGTTTGTGTTTTACATATTTCTATTATTTAATTGATTGTATGGTTGCATACCTTCCTTTGTAGCTTCATAGTCTACACCAAAGATAGAAGACTATATTGGAGATAATTTCGATAATTAAAACCCCTCTTCACTATGGAGAAGTCTTTGATTTTACCAATGAAAGAGTGCCCCTTTGTTTTTATTTCTTTCTTTCTTTACTATCTTTGTAGGATATTATTTTAATCTTCTAGTAAGGATTTTGTGTAAATGAAATGCAAGTGTTGTGGTGTGGGGATAATGCTTGATATAGATGCTTTCATTTTGTGTATTGAGCTCAACTTCTATCAAGATTTCATGATGGCTTTGATTATTGTGATTAAATAAATCTCCTTAGTGGCATTGACCTTCCTCATGCAAGATGAGCACATTTAATTGATGAGATAATTAGACCACCCTCCTCTATTACCCAACACCAAAAGAGTGAGGGACTTTTCTTTAGATTTTATGTATTTGTGCCCAACCTATCAATTGCTTCATTATAAAAGAATTTGTCAATAATTTGCCTAATGTTATACTAATTTTATTCTCAACTAGATAATATTGTTTTATGTTTTACTTATTTTATTCTCAATTTTATTTTTCTTAAAAATATTGAATGAGATCATTTTAATTTATATTATCAATTTATGACCTTGGGATTAAAATACTATATTTTGAGGATATTTCTTTTATTTAGTCATTTCATGTTAAGTTGTAAACAATCATGGTACAAACATAGTAGACAATGTAGAGAGGTTTGTATAAGGTGTTCTATCTCTCTACACTCTACTTAAACATCACATTGTTCAATGATCAAATAGGGGAGAGGATCTAGTAGTTGAGCACCCTAACTTCACACTTCTCAAAATCCTATGTGGAAATTTCAAATCACTCCCAATTTTTTACAACAACTTACTTGGCAAGTCCCTTATAACTAAGGTTTCAAGGCCACATCATCAAATATGATGCCACATTAGCATGCTTTTTGTCGAGGTGTCCAAAAAGGTCCAAAAAAAAGTGAGACCGATACTTGTGCATAAAATCATGTTTTAGTGGTGCGCTGATATGGCATCCACATGATTTGTTGCTTTTTAGGTCTAAGGAGTACATTTAATTCAATTGTGGGTAGTCATCATCAACACTAACAACTTTAAAGTCACAAATATTGGTCCAACATTGGGCATTAAATCAACAAATGCTATAACAACTATTGAAACATGCTTAGGTTCGGCCCTCTCCCCTAGTCAATAACAATTTTACACTTCATCCCTAACAAAAAGTGGTAGTTAGTCCATTTCTTTACTATATATTGAATTAACTTATGTTAACTAAAAGAACGCAAATTACTATATAGTGTGAAGGTGTAAATTCATCCCAAAACTTGAAGTGTATGTACATTATCATATGTAAACTTTATTTGAACTATTTTAAGTATTTTTAGGTAGATTTTAATTTTAATTATATTTGTTTACTATTTTAAGTATTTTTAGATAGATTTTAATTTTAATTATATTTTTTTACTAGTACATTAATATGAATATCGTATAGTTTGAAAACTGTACAGCCCTTGTTTCGGTTATTCTTTGAAATACTTATTGAAGTTGCCTTAGGAATTCTTAAAGATTTAGAAAATAATCTTAATTCGCCACAAATTTATGATATGGGTTGATTTTTTCAGAATTCCTTGTCATTCCTAAATGATGGGTTCGTGCCAAACCTTGACTTTGAAGAAAAAAACAAAAAGCTTTGCCGCCTTATTTCCCCATTTATAGAGATGATTCTACCTTAGTTTTACAAGAAGTGCAACCAATTTGGTTTGAGTAGAGGAAGTGATAAAGAAATTGGGTTCATGGCATCTCTTAATTGTAATGGAGCAGAAGCAGGGCCTTGGAAGTTAGTGATAGAGGATGGTGGGCCCATAAAACCTCCAGTCACAGTGAAATACACAAAGCTCTTCATCAATGGAGAGTTTGTGGGTTCAGTTTCAGGTAATTATCTTAGGTGGGTAGATCAATTATGACCTGTGAACATCCATTAATGGATGACTGTGCTGCAGGGAAAACATTTGAGACGTTTGATCCAAGAACAGAGGAAGTAATAACGAGTGTTTCAGAAGCCACCAAAGAAGATGTTGATTTGGCTGTCAAAGCAGCCCGTGCTGCCTTCGACCATGGCCCATGGCCTCGCATGCCTGGCTCTGTGAGTTCTCGCACTCATCACAAGGGAAACTGGTTTTTACTTGCTTTCTTTTGAATAAATCATAACCCAATAAATACTCGTGCGATTTCAGGAAAGGGGCCGCATACTGAACAAGTTTGCAGACTTGCTTCAACAACATTCCGAGCAACTTGCAATGTTGGAATCATGGGACGTAGGAATACCTCTGGATCTTGTTAAAGTACTCGTCATGCCAAAATCCATTGGTTTTCTCCGATACTATGCAGGTACAAAGATGCATTTTGGTTGTAGTTGTGTTGGTTTGTGCTTGGCAGTTTAGCAGCAGTTGTGTATCACTCCATTGTCGCGTTGGTTTGTGTTTGACAGTTTGGTTGCAGTTGTGTTTTACTCCTGTTGTCACTTAGGATTGCACCCTAGTTGAGTATGCACTCAACCATCCTCGAAACATGGAAACATCCTCAAGCTGTGGGTTGCTTATAGCGAGGATGAATTTCCAGAGCGGGCTAATTTCTTTGGTGAACCTCTTAAAACTATCAACTTGACGAGGAAAAAGGGAAGAAGGATTTGTTTGAAACTGAAAACTAATTTCTAGGAGGTGATGCACCAAAATCGTTATGTTTAACTGCTGCAACCATATCACAATATGGCTCAATAAGGTTCTGACTTGTTCACAACTCAAATCAAACTATGAAGCACATATGTGTTTCATATGAAGGTGCTGGTTTCAACCTATTGCATGAAAGAAAGACAAATTTCACAACAACAATCTGCTGAAATGGACACACAACATATAACCTACACTTAAACATGCATCCTATGCCAAAACATTACTTGAAAAAGGAGAAAAGAAGGACTGAAAACTCATATCACAATTAAATCATCTACCAATTCATCTGCAATATGAGACAAAAGCAAAATGAGAAGGAACTGCTGTCATCATTTTATTGAATCAAAAAGATTGTTTACAATGAAGTTCATAAATGAGTTACAAGGTCAATCTTTTCTGCTGTGAGCATGAAAACATGCAAAAACTAAACTATGAGAGGCCTAAAGATGCCTTTATAAAGAAAAGTTTTCAAATTAGAAATTTCCTTGACAAGGGCTGCTAATTGCTTGTAATCTGCTTCATACACCTTGAAATCAGTTTTGGATTGAAGGAAACAATTGAATTTCCAATCTGGGTGCCCTCCTTTGTTGCTGAAGACAACTAATTTGCTTCTAATTTAACTCCTGAAACCTACCTCTGCCACAAATCAGTGTTAAAACCCCTACAAAACAGGACCCTTGAGCAATGTTTCTGATTTAGAAAGGTTGTTTTTGTTAGTGTTTTATAACTGCGGGAGGTATTTCCCTAAGCAAATTTAATCATAGGCAGGTTAGCCTATCATTTGTTAAACAAAATATTAAATTGCTAGGTCGGCTCTAGAAGAGAAGTCGCCTAATCTTGTATATAAAGGAGAATGTGTCTCCACTTTAATCAATTTTCACTCCATTCCAATTCGAATTTCTTCAGCAACAGGTTTGCTCTCAAGAGCAGCAGATTCGCTCCAAGGAGAAGTGTTATTATTTTGTGTATTCAAGGAAATCGCACTATTTTCAAGTGCAAATTCATTGTATGAGATTCGGCCTTTCTAGGGTTTGATTTTGAGTGCTATTTCTGCACTTATTTTTTTGATTTATAAGAGAATATCTTGCTGGGTTTTTCTCCCTTGAGTAGGAGGGTTTTCCTAGGGTAAATTCAGTGTTCATTGTTCTTTGTGTTGTATTTTCTACTTATTTACATTTCTGATCTAAAAATTAACATGGTATGAGAGCGGGTTTAAGGAAGATCTAATCAGATTTGTCTGAGCATTTTTCATTGAATATCATTCCCATTCGGAGCAGACCTAAGGGAAAATCTTGAAGGCGAACTAGGGCAGACCTTGAAGGCGAATTATTGCAGATCTAAGGAGGCGAATTATAGCAGACCTAAGGGCGGATCTTGAAGGCGAACTAGGGTAGACCTTGAAGGAAAATTATTGCAGACCTAAGGGAAAGCTTTGAAGGTGAATTTGTGTAGATCTAAAAATAGATATTTGGAGGAGCAAATCTACAGCAGAAACCTAGGGTTCTCAGAAAAAGAAGATGGTGACCGGTGTCAAGGTAGAAGATAGGCTTGATGGAGCTTCAAACTTCAACTCTTGGAAACCCAGGGTACTCATTGCCTTAGAAGAGAATGATCTTCTAGAATTCGTAGAAAATGACATGCCTGAGCCATCTGAAAACACAAAGAAAATCCAGTGGAAGAAAAATGGCATGAAGGCTAGAAAGATCATGATAGACTCCGTGATGGATCACCTAGTACCGATCATCTCCAAGATGAAGACAGCTAAAGAAATGTTTGATACTCTAAAAGGATTGTATGAGATCAACAATATCAGTAGAGCCCTTGCTTTGAGACAATAGCTTCATCATGTAAAAATGGCTAAAGAAGATTCAGTCATTTCATTCTTTATGAAGATTTCTAATTTGAGAGATCAGTTGAGCACTATTGGGGATATAATTGCAAATAGAGATCTTGTTAAGTTGGCACAAAATTGTCTTCCCCAATCTTGGGAACCTTTTATTCAGAGCATCAGTGGGAGATCCAAGTTGCCCAAGTTTGATCGTCTTCGAGTTGATTGTATTCAAGAAGAAACCAGATTGATAGCAAGAGGAATTGGGCGAAACTCTCATGATGGAGAAAATCAAGTTCTTGCTGCACATACTACTAGAGAAAGAGGCAAAGGAAGAAAGAGGAATAGAGACAGAAAATCAGATTCTGTTCTAGAATCGAAAAAGAAGGATCTCTCTCATATTTAGTGTTACAGGTGCGATAAGTATGGACACTATGCTTGAGATTACAAATTAAAGTTAACGCAACATGTTTCTACTGCAAAAATTGACATAGAGACATCTCAAAAGGAGTCAAGACATTCTAAAGTCGATTCAAAAGGATTCCTATTCATCTCCGCTCTTTCAAGTAATATACAATGACAGTGATACTTGGTTGATAGATAGTGGTGCTTCACGTCACATTATAGGCTACAGAGAGCATCTTACAAACTTAGTAGAGAAAGAGTCTAACTTATAAGTGATAATTGGAGATGATGCTAGTTATGCCGTAAAGGGAGCTAGGGCCACTTCCTTCCAGCTAGATTCAAGTATCCCTCTTCATTTGAGTGATGTATTGTTCGTACTTGGGATCAAAAGGAACCTTGTCTCCATTTCAGCCTTGGAGGACAAAGGGTACAAGGTTGCCTTCTCTGAATGAAAAGTTCTTGCATGGTTGAAGAACTCCAACATAAATTCAGCCCGTGTGATTGGCATTCGTCAGGAGAACCTATACAGATTGTCATTGTGACTGGTTACTTCAAAGAGGAGGAAATGACATTCAGAGGGAGTCTGACAAACCAACAGAGGCTACAAAGGATGTGGAAATTGAAGCCCTCACCGAGAGGGAGTCACAACATCATTAAGATTGGTGTAATATATTTTTCTCTGAAACAAAGAAATATGAGGTGAAAGCCCTTGTAGTGTATATTTCTCTGAGACGGAGAAATATGAGGTTTAAGCCTTTCTAGTGTATATTTCTCTGAGACGGAGAAATATGAGGTGAAAGCCCTTGTAATGTATATTTCTTTGAGACTAAGAAATATGAGGTGAAAACCCTTGTAAAGATCACATCTCCGAGATTGAGTTGTGCTTTCCACAATTGGGTGTAGCCATTGTGGACGTCATGTTGAGAAACTCCATGACGAGGATATTTGAGAATACCTCCGTAGCTAAGAGGGAGTGTTAGTGTTTTATACCTGCGAGAGGTATTTCCCTAAGCAAATTTAATCATAGTAGGTCGGCCTATCATTTGTTAAACAAAATATTATATTGCTAGGTCGGCTCTAGAAGAGAAGTCGCCTAGTCTTGTATATAAAGGAGAATGTGTCTCCACTCTAATCAATTTTCACTCCATTCCAATTCCAATTTCTTCAGCAACAGGTTCGCTCTCAAGAGCAGTAGATTCGCTTCAAGGAGAAGTGTTATTATTTTGTGTATTGAAGGAAATTGCACTATTTTCAAGTGCAGATTCATTGTATGAGATTTGGCCTTTCTAGGGTCTGATTTTGAGTGCTATTTCTGCACTTATTTTTTTGATTTATAAGAGAATATCTTGCTGGGATTTTCTCCCTTGAGTAGGAGGGTTTTCCTAGGGTAAATTCGGTGTTCATTGTTCTCTGTGTTGTATTTTCTGCTTATTTACATTTCTGATCTGAAAATTAACAGTTTTGACAAAGAAATCTGACCCTGACATCAAATTTCTGCAATCTGCCTTCAAATCAGACAATTATATCCCTGAAAATCACCTCAAATCTGCAACTTTGCATCTGATTACTAATGTGAAATGTGAAGAAATAGCTCAAAACATTTTGAGGATAAAACAATTGGTGTGAAGAGGTATCGCATCTTAAAAATATCCTATTGCTTGCCTTGAGTGTTTCATAATCTATAAGTAGCAAAGAGGTGAATTCACCATGATAGGAATTTAACTAGTTGGCACTGTATTTGTTGCTCTCCACTAACAACTGTCACACCTTTAGGTCATTGCCCCTTACTGTATGTTGCATTCAAACACCATGAAGAATGCACTGCCTTCATGCCTAGTCATTATTGACAGTGGACTGCTTTCATGTTCTGTCCTCAGCATTACATTTAATTTGCACTGTCACTGCCTCTTTCACCTTTATAATGCTGCCTCTATTCTTAAGATCACATACACTATGCTTATGGCATCACCATAGTTGTGACTGTCTCTATCACAAGCACTATAGGTCTGCATATGCATGTTTATCAGGGTGACCGTGCTTTCAACAGGGAGCTTGATGACTCATTTTCTTCCACCCTTAAACAGTGTTCTTTAGTCATATGACTGCCATTTTTGCATAAGCTGCCACCACCTATGAGGTTTCATTGTATTGTGTGTCTCAGGATCCTTCAATCTAACTGTCACTGTTTTTCACAGTCTACATTGTATTATACACTGTCACTTAGTGCTCAAGGTTTGGATACCCATCATAAAATGTGAAAAGTGCCCTGAAACCTCCACTCATAGATATTCTTATAAAAACTCTTAAACTGCCACCTATGATCCCATGATGACTTCAAAACAGGGTGGTAACTGACTTGTCCTAAAGCATTCCAAATCATGACTATTTGCTTGGCTCTAAGGGTCTTTTGGGTGTCAGTGAAGAATGGTTTGATTGAAGACTTATGCATGAGCTACTGCTGACCCTGAACCTGCACTTTCACCTTTATAATCTCCTTGCATATAATATCATGCTTCAAACACAAGGTTTTCACTGCTAGAAGCTTGCTATTTCTCTGCCTAACCGCAATCATGTAGCACCCTATCCATGCAATCTTCAATTATCTTTATGACGACAATTTTAGCAATGGGATCTCCATTATTAACACTGTGACTGCTCCTGTCATTATGCACAGTGAGAAATTCATTGATTACACCTCAAACACTGTATGAAGTTGTCCATTCATTCTCTATTCCTCAGTGCACTGTTCAACATCATCATGCTCCTTTACCTGGCCAAAACCTATACATACTTCATATATGCTTTGAGAACATTCATTATGTCTGTGAAGTAGTCCCCTCTCTTTTAAACCTCATAGACTGCCCTTTTTTTCATATACAGTCTTCACTTCTTGCAAAGCCTTTATCATACTAATGTTTTTCCCTATCTGCCTGTGATTCCATGTAATGCTTCATACCCTACTTATTGAATGATTTTGTTTGATGACACTATGAACATATGTCTCCTATCCACTGTCATTTTGACATACTTGTTGATTGTCATGCAAACACAACTTGGGAAGGAACCAGTCACTCTGTCTTTTATCCCTGCACTATGCTATCCTTATCTCATACTCATAAGATTCAGGACTGAAAGGCAAAAGAAACTCAGCTAAAAGAACCTCTGCTTAGGCAGCATACACCACAAAGGCTTAAAACAGGGCTTAGAAATACACATTCACAATCATCCATGAGATATTTGAAACTCCCTCCTCTACCTTTAGAATGCCATCCCTGCCCATATTCATGCTCATGACAACGCCATTATCATGACTTCCTTTCATAGTGTATATTCTTGATATGATACTCACTGCTTTCCTCAAGGGTCTAAAATTCTGCCTCCATGTACTTTGCAACTATCATTTGTATCTTTCTGCACAGTCATTGTCGTCTAAATGCTAAAACCACTGTCATATGACAACCCTGATGACCTCAAGGCACTGCCACCAGCATTATCATGTTTGTAATAGCCATACTCTCCACTATAAATACTCACATGACTTTAAAGGGTTTTTTGCAATCACAAACACATACAATCATGTGAAACCTCAAATGGAACAAGAAACAGATACACACCCAACACTCTTCTCAAGGCCTAACAAAATAGATGAAATGCCAAGAAACAAAACACAAAGCACCAAGAATGTATTGTGCTCTTGAGACCTGACTGCCACACTTTATCCTCTGTGATCTTCTTCTAATGATTGAGATAGCATTCTCCACAAACCTGCTGTCTTTCTCCTTCGATAGACATGCTTTCATCATCATTGAATCTGCCTCTTCCACAGACTTGTAGACCTCCCTATTCAGCCTTCTTATGAATTGTCTTCTCTCTTTTTCACTGTGAGTGAATCTGCACCATATAGGATAATTCCCTGTTATGCAAGATCATTATGATGACTATATATCCAATAAGAAACTACACCGCGTTTGCGCTCCAATCCCTGCCGTGTGAAAGTATCAAAAAATGCTATAGACCTTACGTTATAAGCCATTAAGGCACTGCCATCAAAACCTGGGAATTCATGTATGATATTACTGTGACTTTGTTTAGAACAGGGAGCTTGGCACTATACCACTCATACTGTCTTTTGAACTCCTTCATTATAGGTCTGCATTTTGCATGTTGTCATTGTGAAGGTGTTTTCAACAGGAAGCTTATCACTGTTGAACTCAATGCTGTCCTTAGATGACTGTCCCTTCAATTGGAAGACTACCCCTTCATCCATGGTTTTTAACTATCCCTATGCCTTTGGACATTGCATTGTCACAGGTTTGTAAGCTGTCATGCTTTGAAAACACAATCCTCTATTCATATGCACCCAGATCTTGAAACATACACAGAAAAGTATAGAACCTATAGTTCATTAGCCCAAGACCCTATCCTCCACTCACTGTTACTTCATGATTTTCTATATGCATAAGCTTTTTAATGCAGGAATACTGGATGCAATACAATTCAATAACATTGTGATTTATGATCACTGCCCAAAGATCAATCTTGTACAAGATTTAAAACTTGAAACCCTCCTAACCTCTGCTGCTGCATTTTCTCATACAATCAGGGATCAAAAGGCATTCTTTAACATAAATATTCATTCTTTCAAACACTAGCTCGTGAATGGAGATGGAAAGCTCTCAAACAGAAAAGAAACTCTCACTGAAATGAAAAGGAAAATAAACACCCATTTGTTTTTTCCAAGCCCAAGGTGATGCAAGAACGAACTCTGAGAGGCAAATCCAGGAAAAAAGGAGCTATGAAATGCTGCAAACCTGCGATTCTTTTTTGAACGATAGCAGTTTCCATTATAAACCCGAGCTTTCTTCCTTTTCCTTTGTCAAAAAAATCAAGGAAACCCTGCATGGAAAGAAACTCATGTAGATTCTCCCTCCAAAGCCAAAGTCAAAGTTTAAAACTTAATCTTTGCCATAATGCCCGCGGGTTCTATGGAAAATAGGCATATAAAGGGATTAATAACGCCTTTTCTAATGTTTTGAAACTTGGAATAAAAGCCCCTTAGGCCTATTTTATCATTGTATTAAAGGCTGATAAGACTCCTTTCTCCTTTTGATAAATTTGTTTTCAAGTTGAAGCCATGTAAAACCTAGGAGAGAGGACCTATTGACCTCTTAATGAACTATTTTAACCTGGAAGGTAAAAATAGGTAACAACTCCATCATCACGTTGGTTTGTGTTTGACGGTTTGATTGTTGTTGTGTCTTACTCCATTGTCGCGTTGGTTTGTGTTTGACATTTTGGTTGTAGTTGTGTCTTACTCCATCATCATGTTGGTTTGTGTTTGACGGTTTGGTTGTAGTTGTGTCTTACTCCATCGTCGCGTTGGTTTGTGTTTTACCATTTGGTTGCAGTTGTGTCTTAATCCATTGTCGCGTTGGTTTGTGCTTGACGGTTTGGTTGCAGTTGTGTCTTACTCCATCATTGTGTTGGTTTATGCTTGACGGTTTGGTTGCAATTGTGTCTTAATTCATCGTTGTGTTGGTTTGTGCTTGATGGTTTGGGTGTAGTTGTGTCTTAATCCATTGTTGTGTTGGTTTGTGCTTGACGGTTTGGTTACATTTGTGTATTAATCCATCATTGTGTTGGTTTGTGCTTGATAGTCTGGTTACATTTGTGTATTAATCCATCGTTGTGCTTAATGGTTTGGGTGCAGTTGTGTCTTACTCCATTGTTGTGTTGGTTTGTGCTTTGTGGTTTGGTTACAGTTGTTTCTTAATCCATCGTTGTGTTGGTTTGTGCTTAATGGATTGGTGTAGTCGTGTCTTACTCCGTTGTTGTGTTGGTTTGTGCTTGACGGTTTGGTTATAGTTGTGTCTTAATCCATCGTTGTGTTGGTTTGTGCTTAATGGTTTGGGTGCAGTTGTGTCTTACTCCGTTGTTGTGTTGGTTTGTGCTTGATGGTTTGGTTATAGTTGTGTCTTAATCCATCGTTGTGTTGGTTTGTGCTTAATGGTTTGGGTGTAGTTGTGTCTTACTCCATTGTTGTGTTGGTTTGTGCTTGACGGTTTGGTTACCGTTGTGTCTTAATCCATTGTTGTGTTGGTTTGTGCTTAATGGTTTGGGTGCAGTTGTATCTTACTCTGTTGTTGTGTTGGTTTGTGCTTGACAATTTGACTACAATTGTATCTTACTCCTTCATGGTATTTGTTTTTATCTCTAGACTTGTTTTATAAAAAAATTGGGCCCTTTTATCTAATCAGAAACTATAAGCACTTCTTTGTAAATTAAGAAAAATAATGTTTATGATGGGTGAATCAGGCGCATGATCTAGTACAAAAGCTTTAACCTCTAATTTTTGCAGGGTATGCTGATAAAATCCATGGGATGACATTAAAGATGAATGGGCCATACCAAGGACATACATTGCACGAGCCTATTGGAGTGTGTGGTCAGATTATACCCTGGAACTTTCCTCTATATATGCTTTTGGCTAAGATTGCTCCTGCTCTGGCCTGTGGATGCACAGTAGTTGCCAAACCTGCAGAGTACACTCCCTTAACTGCACTCTACTGTGCTCATTTATCTATAGAGGTATATGATATATAACTTTTTCTATTGCTGGTAACTTTTCTAATTCATTTTATAATATGAACTTAAGTAGATTTGGAAGCCATTGACAATTTAAATAAAAATGTGGGAATATACAATAATGTTGGAATTTAGTTTAGAAGATTTATACTTCAACTATTTGTTTTATAGGATAGATTTAGAATAATTTTTAATATTATTTAATTGGTTTCGGATTAATATAGGCTGGAATACCTGCTGGTGTCCTTAATGTGCTTCCTGGTTTTGGAGAAACAGCTGGTGCTGCCATAAGTAGTCATATGGATATTGATAAGGTAAGTATGAAATATTAAACTGTTTTGATTACATTACCTTGTTGAAATATGTGATGATTATCTTTCATTAAAGTTACAATTTTTTTTTCAAGAATCTTTTTTTATTTAATTTTTAAAAAATATTAAAATAAACTAATATAATATTTTATCTAGGTTGCATTTACAGGGTCAACCAAAGTGGGGAGATTGATAATGGAAGCTGCAGCAAAGAGTAATTTGAAGCCAGTGACATTAGAACTTGGTGGGAAATCACCTTTAATTATCATGGATGATTTTAATATTGACGAAGCTGTAGAAATTGCTAATGCTGCTACATTCACAAGCATGGTGTGTTTCAATACTCAATCATTTACATTATGATTGATATTGATAAATATTATATTGATATGGACTTTAGGAAAAAAATTAAAACCCTTTGGATTATGTTATAGGGGCAAATATGCGTAGCAGGTACAAGAATGTTTGTTCAAGAAGGTGTTTATGATAAATTTGTGAAGAAAATAGCAGAAAGAGCAAAGAAGATTGTGGTAGGTGACTCATTGAAAGGGGGAGTACAACATGGTCCTCAGGTATTCCACCATTTGATCCTATTTTTTTCAAAAGTATGCATAATTATTTATAATCTAAGTTGAAAGTATGCATTTAAATATATTTGAAGATTGCATTTTATGTTAATTTGATTTATTTATTTATTAAAGTAATAATTCTTTTTAATATTTAATTATGTGTGATAGTAAAAAAATGTTAAATATTGTTAAAATAAAGAAATAGTTTTTCATAATTGTCTTTATAATTACATAGCAATTATTCATCCATAGATTTTATATAATATTTATTCATTTTATACCTACTAAAAGTGACAAAATATTATTTTATTTTTATTGCAGATTAATAAAATTCAGTTTGATAAAATATTGAAATACATTCAATATGGTAAGATAGATGGAGCCAATTTATTAATTGGCGGTCATTCTTTGGGTGGAAAGGGATTTTACATTGAACCTACAATTTTTATTGATGTCGAGGTAATTTTAATATTTTAATGTAGAATAAGTTAATTGGCATGCAATAGGTCAATTATTCAACATTAGTTTACTATAATTTAATGCAGGATAATATGAGGATTGCTCAAGAAGAAATATTTGGGCCAGTCATGTCTATTTTGAAGTTCAAGTAAGGATGTTTAAAAATAGGTTATTTTGATATTTCTTCAATATATTTATTACATTAACATTCTATACAAAATTATCTTCTAATATATGTTAAACTTATGTAATTAACCAGTAAATATTCATCCATTATAATTATATATTTTTACAATGATGAGGCCACTTTGAGATTTACTTTGAACTTTAAAATGTTTTTTTGCAGAACTATAGAAGAAGTAATAGAGAGAGGAAACAAGACAATCTATGGTCTTGCAGCTGGAGTGTTGACTACAAATATCAATGTAGCTAATAGAGTTGCAAGATCTCTCCGTGCAGGAACTATGTGGATTAATACTTATCTTGTAGTTGATGAAGCTGCCCCATTCGGAGGGTACAAGATGAGTGGACTCGGAAGAGAGTACGGACTTTATGGCCTTCAAGCTTATCTACAAGTCAAGTCTGTTATTACTCCTCTTCATGAGTCACCATGGCTCTAAGAACCACCTTGCATCTAGTTTCCATGTTATGTTATTCTAGATGACTTTTCACATGGTTATGAGCACTAAAATAAAATCCCATCTAGTAATATACTCTTCTAGATATAATGATATATGTATTTTTTTAAAAATCTCTCTATCCTTATTATTAGATTTCTTGATCAAACTTAATTATGGTATAAATCCTTATTAGTGTAATATTTTATTGCACATATTTTATTAATCTTAGCTAAGTTGAAATATTTTTATTCGTAGGAAACTCATAAGAATGTGTGTGCTTCCTTGCTTAAAAATAATTAAGTGCTACTAGTACTTAATTAGGACTCACCCACATGGGGATTCACTACTTAATGGTTACCATACAACATTTATTTATAAAAGAGATTTAATAATCATTAAAAATCTTAAGTGTTATTCTATAAGGATCACTTATGTTGATATCTCTATTGTGTTATTGTATCAAGGTATTATTATGATGAACTATATTGATCCAATTTGAGGATACTTCACATCTATAAGATTACATGAAATTCTATATTATATGATAATCAAATATGATTATAGATATTTTCAAATTTATTATTTCTATATGATACCATGGGATGTTAGATATAGATGTATGATGCTATATCTTGACTTATGAATCTTGTGATGTTGCCATATTGTCATTTTAAATTATTTATAAGTTTATTGAATGCATTTTTATTACCTGTATTATTGTTATATCAATTTGAGAATCCATTTTATAATATGGTTTATGAGATGCTTACTATTGAGATAGGTTTCATTCATATTTAGTACACTAGAGATGTGGTTTGCATTGTGTGTGTGATTAATACTTGTTTATTTCAGATATTGCTTCTTCAATTATTATTTTATGTGGATTGATGTGTGTTTAATGAGTGTGCAATGTACATGTATAATCCAATGGAATTTAATTCAAAGAGTAGTAACATGAATTTTTCATCATGTCAATCCACTCATGGGATGATTGAGATGTGTCTATGTGTATGCTAGTATTGCCACAAAAACAAGTCTTGTAAGACCCTAGGTACTCATATAATTTCCTTATAAATGTTATTTATGATGTCTAAATATTATCCAAGTATTGCTAAATGATTTGTATGCACTTTTTTTAATGTTTAAAATTAAATTGGAATGTGGTTGTATGGATTAATGTGAAAAGAACATCTTGTAAGACATCTTAAAAAGGCAGTTTCTCATTTTTTATACCTATTTTGGTTCATGAGATGCTACTCCAATGACTGTTAGTTGTTAAATTGATTTTAGATATGATGCGTATAGATGGTTTATCGCGCTTATGGTTCTACTTATGATAGATAGTTCATCTATGAGTTGATATGTTACTATATTAATTCATTAAAATGACTTTCATCGGATATTGGTTCTAACCTTGATTGAGATGTTGATTATTGGAATTTAAATTTAATATGTTTGGATGTTGATTCAAGTGAGTAAGAATAGATCTGATTTTGATCAAATAATAAATAGTGGATTTTATGTGAATTTAAATTATTGAGATACTGAAATTGTGTTTGGATTGTGATTACAAGTTTTAATTATCAAGAAGATTCCTTTGTATATATCGTTGAGTTGAGAAGGGCGTTTATGCATTATATCTACGTGCGCACGTGTGGTCTGAGTATGTTACTATAGCACTTTGACTATGATTAGCATGATGGATTAAATGTGCAAATTGGGTGTGCAGGGAATTCAAGTTGGCCAATGGGATACAAGAGGATTGTTAGGGACCACTCACCGTCTCAATCCACATTGTGGAGTTACGAGACCTTGACTGTGTTTTGCTAGTGACACCAAATTGTCTTGGTCAAGTGCATCTGAAATCCTCACTGTATGGCCATGTTGTGTTTCCTAGTAATTCCTTATTTTGGTTTATGTTAGCATTTTGGTGTATAGTGTAATGCATATGACTTATTAGTAATTATGTTTTAAAAATTGTCTTAAAACTCGGATTTGGTCTTCCCCCAGATTTTTAGAGGCTTGTAAAAAGTGAAATTTTGTTATTTATGGTGTTTTAAAGCCTCTACAGACAGTACCTTGGGATAGGGTACTTTTGGGAACTTGTTGGAGTGTGTAAAAGGGGCATGAGTGCCCTTAGAGCTCTCGGAAAGAGGATGTAATTAATAAGACTCGGGGATTTGAGTGCAAGTACCCAAGTTGACCTAGTTAATTTCCAAATGAGTTGAGAAGTGCACTCAACTCCTCCATAATTTGGGAAGGTGAATCCATGCGGGTTCATATGGGGGATGGGTATGGTCCCTTTATTGAATTTGGAAGAAGGTGGGTGCATGGGCTTTGGGGTTGCCATGTGGCTTCATCCTATTGGATGGAGGGGGCCTACATGACACTCCCTTTTATACCTCTTTCCTTGGATTGGAAAAGTGTTAGCTTATGTAGTTTTGAATTTTCATTTTTAGAATTTTGGATAGCACATGAGATTTGGAGAGCTAGAGGAAAGCACTTGAGATTTTGGTAGAGGCTTAGGAGTTTGAAAAAGGTAAAATAGAGCTTTCAACACTTCTAGCAAGCTTGGGGTTGAGAGGTAGGCTCTTATAGCATCTCTTTGTTGCTTTTTAGGTTGTGTATCTTCTAAGTAGAAAGATATGTATTCTCTGGCATTTGTATTTTGAATGAGGTTTTGTAAATGTAGTATTTGGGATTTTATGCTTATGCAAGAATACCCTTGGTCTTTTGAGTTTTGAAATTAAAATGGTATGGTAGAGTTGTTATTAAGAAATATTTTTGTGTATATGTGTAAATGCTTTGATAAGCTTCTTTTGTGATGGAAGGGCACCCATGGCTTTTATTCTCTCTCGGGATTGTACTTCACCTACTTACTCCTGAAAGAGAACCAAGTGTTTGATTCATAGTTTTCACTTCAATCCTTGTTCATTTGTTTGTGGGTTCATGCGTATTACTATTGGCCAAGTGTTGTGAGTTGGGTGTTTGTATTGAGAAATATCAGACCTTGGGCAATCCTCTTAGATAGGGGGTTGGTGGTTGAGGCCACCATATGGTTAGTGGATAGTTAACTCCCGTTGGCCATGATAATCTTGTTGGAGCTTGGAGCTCATTATTTTGGCAATGAAAATTTTCTTGGAAGAATCTTTGGAGACTTGTAATTTATTTTCATTTGTATATTTAAGTTTGTGAATAAAAAGAGATTTATAATGTATTTTATTGTGTTTTAAAATAAAGGAAAGATATCGTGATCTTGTCCTCTTTCTTGCACTTAGAAAAGTAAAAATATTGGAAATGTAAAAGTTGTAAAATTGGTTATAATGTAAATTTGATCAAATTGTTTCAATGAAAAGTTATAGGATAAATGTATTGAAGGATATGCATTTGAGAGTGTATATTGAGAAAGAGGAATGACAAGTTAAGGACAGTTCACTTCTACTCTTGGTTGTTTTGTGTGAAATTAGAAAGAGGAATGTTTAAAAGATGGTTTGATTTCAAATTGAATTCATTGTAGATTTGGCTACAAAAGGATTTTATACTGGTTTAGTGTTCAAATGTATGTAGAAACATTTTAATTGACTTGCCGATCATTTAGGGACAATTCCAATTTAAAATGCAAAATCTGGAAATGCAGTTTTTAAGGTCATTTTGGCTACTTACGACCTGCTGTTTGACATGTTTATTGCATTTGGCAGGGACTGGGCCTTTAGTTTGGAAAGGATGGTAAGCTGAGCTCCCTAGTTGATCAAGGCCCCTGCCCTGCATTTCTGTCTAGAACATGCAACTGATGATTCTTATCATAGTTGGTGCTGTGTTTAGTAGTTGTCAAATGCTTACTCAGATTCTTTTTTGTTGAAGTGATCAGAGTTTCATGGGATCGGCCATGTGTTCTTTGCACTATCCTTGGGCCTTTAGTTTGAAAAGGATGGTAAGCTGAGCTTCCTGGTTGATCAGGCCCCTGCCCTGCTTTTCTGTCTAGAATATGCAACTGATAACACTTATCAGGGTTGGTACTGTGTTCATTGGTAGTCAAATTTACAAGCTATACTCACTTAAGCTCTGATTCGATGTCTAAGATTGTTTACTACTTTCAAAATTGGTTTAAGTGATTAGAATCTAATGAATTGTATGCAATTAAATAATGCAGGAGGTGCTCAGCCTCTTTCCTGGACAATAAAAATAAAAGTAGCTGTTGGGGCTGCTAAGGGGCTTGCATTTCTACACAATGCAGAAAGGAAGGTTATATACCGTGACTTCAAAGCATCAAACATCCTTCTAGATTCGGTAGGTGAATAATCAGATCTCTGGTCTAGAATATGTTTCTCTGTTGATATTTTTATTTTTGGTAACTGCTTGCTCCTATTGCAGAATTATAATGCCAAACTCTCAGACTTTGGGCTAGCAAAGGATGGTCCAACAGGTGATCATACCCATGTCTCCACAGGGGTTATGGGGACTTACGGTTATGCTGCTCCTGAATATGTGGCAACAAGTAACTGATTTCTAATCTTCTTCTGGATATTTGCTCAGTATATTACAAGATGTTATACAATGAATTTACTGTGATGCTCGCATCCATAACAAGTAGTAGTGTTACTTTTACACATTTAGACAAGTGAGGTTTCTATTTTGAACAGGTCATTTGACAGCGAAGAGCGATGTATATAGTTTTGGAGTGGTTTTGCTGGAGCTATTGTCTGGTTGCTGTGCAGTAGAGAAGAACAAGTCTGGCATTGAACAAAACTTGGTGGAATGGGCTAGGCCTTATTTGAATGATAAACGCAAATTGTTCCGTGTGATGGACACTAGATTGGAGGGTCAGTATGCTATGAAAGGAGCTACCAAAGTAGCCACCCTTGCACTGCACTGCCTCAGCTCTGAAGCAAAGCATAGGCCCCTTATGACAGTAGTAGTTGAGACACTAGAACAATTGCAAAATGTAAAGGAAATGTCAAAGTTAGCTCAAACTGAAAGGGCTGGACCGAGACAATCTAGATCTGGTGGCAATGCTAATGGACATTTCCACTTTAGTCCAAAAAATGTGAATCACCCCTCTCCAGGTTATCCAAGGCCAGCTGCGTCACCACTTTATGTATCAGTCCAAAACACTGATTTTGATGAGAAGTATGGTTCGAGTATTTAACCATGTTGTATTTACTCTTTGAGCACTAATAGTGTGTGATTAGTTATTTTTTTCTGCTCACTGTCCTGAGCTTTTGCTAAAGCATTTGTACAACAGCGAACATCATTCTGATTATTTATTTATACTCTTAATCAAATCTTTTTCATCATTCATCTTTCTTAATGAGTATGATCTTTTTCCAGTAGAATTCTATTGCATGAATAATGGTGAATGCGGCTTCACTTGGTATGTATTTGAGGCCTAACATATCACACAACATTGGTATCATCCATGCTGTGTCATTATTTATGGCAACCATGGTTGTAAGTTTGTAACGACACGTGCTTGAAGTTTTGTTTAATATATAAATGGTTTGTGCAATTAGAGAATTCTCATTTTTGATCAATGATCATGTTTGGAATGTATGAACACACATGCGGGCATGCCTGAATTTATGTTATTAACTTAATTTTGTATCCCCACAAAACTCATTTAGTGTCCGGATACTGGAGATAGCAAATGTGATAATAAATATTCTATACCTGTGCAACATGAACTTAAAATTAAATTATTCAGTACAAATAATTGTTTAATTTCTGCTGAAACCATGTATGTCTGTGGTTCTCACAAGGAGCCTGCAACTTAGAAGACATCCCTATTGAAGAGGTCATTTTTCCTACTGTTTGGCTCTTCATACATATTCACAGGTGAAATTGCTAAAAGCTTCAAATAGAGCTCTCAGCATGCCAGAGATGTAATATATATTTGAGGTAAAATTTTATTTCAAAAAAGCAGTATCAAATTTATTAAATATACAGAGGTGTTGTAAACTGGCTGCAGCAGATTTAATCTGAGAGATGCAATGTCAAGTACACCATAACAAATGGAATGTTCTTGGGGTCAAAACATGGTCATTGGAATGCATTTTAAATTCTAAATACTCTCCTCAAGACAAATGGAATGAGGCCACGGTGTTGAACTCTGGTCATTTTTTAATTTTTTTTTATCGGTGAAGGCAGGGAGACCCTGAATAATTTTATTTATTTATTCTCAATAAAAAAGTTTACAAAAGATCTTTTCAATTTCAATCAACCTCCGCTAATTGGAGGACACCAACCCCCCAAAACAAAGCAACATGTTCTTCTTTAGAGCTGGAATATTAGAATTTATCACGATTCTACCCTGCATATGCCTTAGACGCATCAACAATTCACACAAATTAAAATTTACAATCTTCCCAACCTTCCAGCATTTAACACCAAGCTCCCACCCACATGAGCACGTCCTCCAAACCAAGAAACCCGTCCTTCTCAACCCTTGTTTGACTTGGGCATTCTATTTGAATAAACATGTGTTATTCAACCGCCTCCCCCGAATTTACTACATTTCAAGCATTGATTTCGCCCATATCTAGTCATATGCAATTTGGCAGCAGCAGCATATAACATTTATTTTCATTTCTAGCTGCAACCAACTCTTCCCTATACAAGAAGACATCACCAAACAGAGAGATCTTCTACCCTAATAACACTAAAATCTTCAAAGAAGACTTTCCCCTTCTCAAATGCATTTGAGACAGCCCAGTTAGCTAAAGAATCCGCCACCCCGTTGCTGCTCTTGTAGGTGTGTGATACTTTGAAATCTTGAAAGAACTCTAACTTTTGTTTGATTAGCTGAACATATTTATTAATCCTCCACACCTGAGAACTCCCATTCGCCAAAGCATTCACCAAAATCTGCGAGTCCCCTTCTAGATGCAATGTGGAAAAAGAGAACTTTTTTGCTAAATTTACAGCTAACATTGCAGTCTGAGCTTCAGTCTCATTGTTTGTTCCTTCCTAAGCTTTTGAGCCCCAATCACCAGAATATTGCCTATATTGTCCCTAAAAACACACCCTGCTCTCGAAGGACCGGGATTCCTTTTTGATGCACCATCAAAATTTACTTCTACCCACCCTGCCTTTGGCCTCTCCCAGTGCACAACCTTGCCTGAAGATGGTTTTGAGCAGCTACTCATGAAACCACACAACTGGGAGTATGATCTATGGCCAATTCCGTTGCAAAAAATTATCAGCTTGGCTAAATGGATATTTGCTTATATTTTGTTTCCCAACTGCCACATTCACCACTTTTGAAATTGCCAATTCTAATCTTGCACACATGTAATATCCCTTGCTACTTCTGATCTAAATTTTTGCCCTCTAGGAATATCATAAGGGTTACCAAAATGCAAAACAAAAGATCTTGGTTACTATGACCTTCTAACACTTTAGGATTTTTCACTTAAAGGAGAGGGAATAGACCAAAATGTCAATGTTCACACTTCTTAAACCACTGTAGAAATTCCTTACAAGATCTGGCCTAAGTTTACTTCAAGGAATATTGTCAAACACTTCACTTGCAATCTTTCAACTAGTTGTTTCTGAGTTTTCAGTTTGTTTGCTTGTCTTCAAATGGCTTCAATTGAAATCTAGTAGCTTGCAAATTAACTCTACAAGGTCTAGATAATGAACTAGATACAAATGCAATCTTTTTTTTGTCTTTTTCATGCATATAAATGTTCTAAACATGAGAAATGATCATCTACAGCCAATGGACATTTCGTCAAACAATTGGCATGCAACCTAAAGAGTGCAATATGAGCATAAACAATACATATAATATGATAGGCAACTTATAACTCCTTAATTAATGATCTAAATGGGTGTATGACAACCAAGACTCTTGGCTTTACAATATTATGAAAGACTCTAAGTCTGAGTACATTCGCAACCTCTCACACTTAAACATACATGACTGAAATTTAATGCAAACAACATATAAAGAACATGGATAAAGCGCCTAGGGCTGATGACGAAGAAGCAATCAATAGAAATCCAAAATGTGCCTCCTCCTTGTCAAATTGAACTTTTCTTCAAATCGCCCCTATTCTGATATGAATGCCAGTAATAAATAAATGGCAGCTTCTTGGTCTCCTCTCAAGCATCAAATATCATTGCCATGACCCAAGGAATGGAGCGCCCAAGTTAGAGAGTGAAATCGATGCAAAATGAAGCCTCCATGAGTGAAAACATGGTCTCCAATGGTTGCCAAAATGACTGTAAATTAATATCAAATTTCTGCAAATATATATCAGACTTCAACACTCCTTCAATATGTCTTCAATGCTACTAGCCGATGCAAATATGATGCCACTAAAGAAAGACAATTAGAAAGATTGGAATATCTTCTTCTCAGCTGCAACCCTTTAGAGGAATATTTCACCGCCTCAGTTTTGCTATCAATGAAAGTTTTCGTTTTCAATGATCAATAGATGTAACTGTAGAAACCCTAGGCTCCACAATGGACAAATCAATATCAATTTCTCTGGATGATAAAAAATGAGCCCTTAATATCCTTTTATACTTTTCCTGGAGACCTCACATACTTTTCTTGCCAATGTCGGATAAAAGATATATTTTTCTCTCCACATACTTTAATTTTTATTTTATTTAATATTTTATAATTGCATTTTTTTTTTGCTAGGTAAATTGTGGGATGAGGGCCCACACCCATTATTAAACATAAAATAAGATACATCCATTTGTCACCTAGACAAAAAAGGAATAAAAAAGAATAAGGATTTGAGAAAAGTGAAAGAGCCAAATAAGAGAAGCAGGAAGAAAGAGGAGATACAAAAACTTAGGTTGCAATAATTAGGACAAAAAGAAAAAGGTGTGCAACCAATTGCAAGATTTCAGCTAAGTTCTCCTTTTGTTCCTGGAGAAGAGGGAATCCATGGTCCATTGGGAGCCCTCGTCCATTGCATCTTTACATTTGATACACAATTTTTCAGCCTCATATTTTCTTCCCACCTTTCTCTTGGGGCCACCACAA